>JAQQSV010021701.1:0-10736 GCA_028646515.1 Pseudochirops corinnae | reverse complement strand
AAGATGTAATGTTATAAAATGTAATGTTGTGAAAATTATATTGTGATATATTGTGCATGTTTGTCTTGATTTGTAATGGAATAAACAGAGTGTTCACTATATTTCGTAATCTGAACTCTAAAAGCTGTTCACAGCAGCATTCCTTTGGGAATCTGCTGGTGCATGGCAATACACCAAGTAAGAAATTTTTATTTCTAATCGCAGACATCAAAACTGGTTTAGTTCAGCTGTAAACAAAGTTCAAAGGGAAGGACTAGACAGAGCATCAGGGAGTTAAGAAGGGTAAATGAGATGGATTTGCTAATTAAGTGTTGAAACACAAACTTACAGGTTTCACAATGAAAAACAATGAGCATGCACAATGAATGTCATAGGATTTGCTCACTTTAGGACTTGAGCATTTCTTCTAGCTTCATATAATTCTGTTCTAAGCCTTCCAGAATCATCAAGTAGTCTTCTGGATTTGTGCCATGGTAGGGTAGATCTTCAGTTTCTTTGGGATTCTCTAAGATTGTCCAGTTCAGTATCCTGTATTCACTCATAATACATTCTGAATTTAGAGGTGAGCTATTTCCTAAGTCTCCTCTTCTTGTCATGGTAAGGTGAATCTTAAATGAAAAACCAGACAAACAAAGAAAAGTGAAGTCAACAAGCATTTATTAAGTGCTTGTTATGTTCCAGGCATTACGCTAAATGCTAAGGATAAAAAGAAAGGCAAAAATAAATAGTATGTGCCTTCAATGAACTCACAATTAACGCCAGAAGAAAACATGCAAAGATGTGTGTGTGTGTGTGTGTGTGTATGTCTGTGTGTGTGTGTGATAATTTGGGGATAATCTCATAGGGAGCACTAGTATTAATGAAAATTGGGGAAAGGTAGAAGATGAAATTTTATCAGACCCTTGAAGGAATCCAGGAAAGCCAGGAGATAGAAATAAGGAAGGAGAGCATTCCAGGCAAGGGGGACAGTCAGTGAAAATACATGGAATTGAGAGATGAAGTGTCTTTTTTGAGGAACAACTAGGAGACCAGTGTCACTGATTGTAGAGCACATGGAAGGAAATAAGGTAAAAGAAAACTTGAAAGATTTCATCGATTACAACCCTTCTTTACAACCAGGCTAATGTCTAATGTGAAAGTATTTACAGATCCTATACTTGATTGCATGCTGCCATGGGGTGGGGGGAGGGAGGGAGGGGAGAAAATTGGAAACTCAAGGGATTGTGGAACTGAATCTTGTAAACTAAAAGTAAACAAACAAATCAATAAAAAAAGAAAACTGGAAAGGTAGGAAAAGGATAGATTATGAAAGACTTTAAGAATCTTAACAGAGGATTTTATTTTTGATCCTGGAGGTGACAGGAAGCCACTATGAATTTATTTTTTTGCTCAGTAAAAGCTCCTTAATATCATCTTTTTTCTGCAAGGGTCTGAATGGTTTGTTGTATTTATAGCTAGAGACTTCTAAGAGGAATTTCAGTTGAAATCAATTCAATTAAATTCAACAAACATTTATTACGTAAGTACTATGTGCAAAGATACAAAAACAAAAATGAAAAAAGTTCCTGCCCTCAAAGAGCTTACCTTCTACAAGGGAACACAGCATATACACACATACATACATATATACAAAAATGTATTTATTATATTTCTTTAAGACAAATGAAGTAAATACAAGGTAATTTGAGGAGGGGGAATAGAATGCTAATAATTGGGACTACTGAATGAATTCATAACTGCAGTGCTCCCAGTCTCCCTGCCCCATGCCCAGCCCTGTCTACAAATAATGCTCTATTAAATACTCTATAAATTAGGTTGGGGTGCCCCTGGGAATAGTGTAGCATAGCCAGTGACTATTACTCCATAAAAGTCATGTGTTTCTTCATTTCTTCCAAGAAAATAAGGACCATTTTAAATTAATTTCTTCTTCAATGTTTATAGCTTCTCTGACATCTGGCACATTGTCAGGTCATTTACTCATTCATCCAACAAGCACATATTAAATGCCTGTTATATGAAAGGCTCAGTGTCTACAATAATCTAGAAGACAAAAATGGAACCCTTCCCTCAAAGAGCTTTTATTCTATGTGGGGGAAGGGGCATGATATGACACCAACACAAATATATCAATACAAAACACACTCATATGCAAATATTCAGATGAATCATACATTTGGATATAATCTCCAATGATGCATACTGCAACCCATCCATATCTGCCCACCCTCTGTGACCATGGATATGGACATGTGCCTATGTCCTCCCACAATTTTACTATAGGGCCTCCACCTTATATGCCAAAATTTTCTTTTCTTGACCTTCAGCACAGTGAAACATACAAGTAGAATCAAATGTTTTTGCATCATCCACAAACAATAAGAGGAGTAGGATGCCACTTCACAGAAAAGAATATATTTTTTTGAGGCAATCAGAGTTAAGTGACTTCCCCCTCATCATGCAGCTAGTTAAGTGTCTAAGGCTGAATTTGAACTCAGGTTTTCCTGATTCTAGGAGTAGTGCTCTATACATTGAGTCACCTAGCTGTCCCAATTGTAGAATGTCTCTTGCAATATTCCCTGTTTCCAACTAATACTGCCATTAAGTATACACTCAGTTTGTGTGAATGAGTCTCAAAAAGACTTTGTTTAGATCTCTCTGTCACTTTTTTTGGACATTAGTAAGGTTTAAGATTTTTTTCCGTATCTTTTCCATCTTCCCTCCTTTGAGGTATCTTATGAGTTGATAACTCAACATCCTCAAAATTTCATTCTCTTTAACACAGTTTTCCTCTGTGTAAGCTTGGTCTAATTTGACTGCTTTTCTTTGGACTAGAATCCAACCATGGTGGCTTTTATGTCCTCGATAGTAAAAATAGTTTGTTATAAATGCCTTTGCAGATCTTTTCCACTTTTCTTTTGTTTGTTGCTCTTATGGTTAAGTGACCTTAGGAGAATTTGTTTAGTTTACCTTCTACTGTTTCCCCTCAAATAATACTACTTGTTATCATTAAAATTTTACAAACAAGTTTAAATTGTAATAGTGTTGCCTCTGTCAAATTTCTCTGGCAAATAAGTCCAATTTTTGTTGGATTTAATCGCTAAAAGGCATGACGTTGTTTTGTAGGTTCTTTTGATCTCCTTGCTCTAGTAATTGATCTACACCAGTTATCCTTCTGTATTGAGTTATTTAATCAACATTGACATAATATATGCTGTTCATTACTAATTTTTCAGTATAAATTACTTATTTAAGTAGGTCAAGATCAAGCTGTTTCAATTGCATGCAAAATTATTTTTTTCATTGTTATTATTTCTTTTTAGCTTTTTTGCTAATACTGGTATTTGTTCTGATTGCACACTATAGCTGATTCAGGAGTGTTTTTCCATCAGTTAAAATGCTATCAGTTTAGTTTTTGTGAGGTTATTTGGGGCTCACCATTTCTGGTGCCTATCAATTCTTTTCTTGAAGAAAATATTTATGATCATAAGGCATGAAGCTTCTGAAGTATCTATACATTCTTAAAATTCACACTGCCCCAAAGTGGAGTGGGCCTCACTCAGGAGGGAGTAGGGTTTTCCCTTAGTATGGCTGTATAAGTAGATCATGAGTTCATAACCTTTTAACGTGTATGTCATGGATTCCTTTGACAATTTGGTAAAGCCTATGCACTTCTCAAAAGAATGTTTTTAAATGCATAAAATAAAATATCACAGGACTATAAATGAAGCCAATTATGTTGAAATATGGTTATCAAAATTTTAAAACAAAAAAACAAGTTCCATGGAGTCCTGGTTAAAAATCTTTGAAGTAAAAATTGATGACTGCTTCTTGGGAAAACTTGAGGGGAATTCCTATATAGGCACAAGTTAGACTATATGACCTCTGGGCTTTCTTCCAATTCAAAGATTGCATGATTCACTATTTCCCCAACACCACACCAGCTGAGGAACACTTCTTAGGGTATTTGGTTTATGGACCATTTTCTGGAGCTGAGTCACTCCTTTTGACATATCCTGGTTCCTGTAGAAACCTATTCTCTTCTTCACTTTTTCTTCTTTGGAGGATTAGGACTCAGTTTTGTTCAAATTTGATACTGGTGTTGAATTTCCTACTTCTCCAAAGGGCAGGTATGTCTATAAATATGGATGTGATAATAATAACTGGCATTTATATATGACTTTAAAGTCTGCAAGATGCTTTATGTACATTTGATAACAACAACTGTCAGATAGGTATTACAGATATCAGGCATTGTTACACACCCCTACTTCCCAGATGACTAAATTGAGGTTCAGAGAAGTTAAGTGCCTCATCTGAAGTCCCATAGCTAGTAAGTATTCTAACACTCTGGCCACTGTTCGAGGCATTAAACAGCTGAGCTAGAAGATAACGACTGGACTCGTGATTTCACTGAAATAAATAACTCCATGGTGAAATCTCTTTTATGCAGATTGGTATCTTCTCTGCAATTTATAGTTTTAGAGCTCTGGGAGGCTAAATGGCCTTTCATTTTTTTCAATGAAAAAAATTCTATTTTCTTTCCCTCCTACTCTGTACCCCATTCCTCCCAATTAATGAAGCAAATATTCTAGGGCCACATAGACAGTATGTATCAAAAGCAGGACTTGAATCCAAGTCTTTCTGATTTCCAAGACAACTCTCTAACCATTATATGACACTACCTCTCAGACAGCTTAGAAATCAGCTCATATTAAATAATTGCTTTTTTTTGTTTGTTTTTTGGAGGGGGGAAGGCAGGGCAATTGGGGTTAAGTGACTTGTCCAAGGTCTCACAGCTAGTAAGTGTTAAGTGGCTTAGTTTAGATTTGAATTCAGGTCCTCCTGACTCCAGGGCTGGTGTTCTATTCATTGCACCACCTAGCTGCCCCTAAATAATTGCTTTTTTAAAGGCTTTGTTCTTGTCGTTCATTCCAGATAGCACGTCAAAAACAAACAAAAAACCTTAAAAAGGCACAAGAAGTAACACTAGAGAAAACATTTTAGAGTCCCTGATGGTTCTAAATACTTTCAACCTAAGAAAATAAGTCGTTTTTCCACTGAGACCTAGGGGCATAGTTATGAGAGGAATGTGTGATTATATTACTAAGTGATTTAGGGCATCAAGTAAAGGTCATTCAGCTCATTACTTGGGAACATCTAATTTCCTTCTGAGAAGCAGTTAATTGGTTTTAACATTTCTTTCCAGGACTCTGCCTGGGCCCCAGCACTCTGTGGATTATGAGTTATTGGATGATATATGTGCCCATTAAGACAGGTCCAAGCTTGCTTCTTGTTCATTTCCTCAAATGTATTTGGTGATTATGTTGGAAGAGCACATGGATGCTCCCAGAAGCAGGCATAATGAGATTCATCAGGTATTTTGACACTTCTGCTGGCGACTAGAACAATTCAGTTTTCAACTCCAAAAATATTAATTGTGTGCCTGCCTTACTGAAGGTGCTAGGAATTCAAAGACTGTTTTCTTTTAAATAACACAGTCTCTGCCCTCAAGAAGATTCCATTCCATTGGGATGGTATGATGAGACAAAGCCTAAGGGTATAACAGGTAAATGAGAGACCTTGACAAAGTGCTCTAGGAAAACAATATGGCATTATAGAGTAAGAGGTATGGAATTTTTCATCTCCTTTAACCAGTGGTCTCCATGCTAGGATTATAACCTAAGGATACTATCAAAAAGGGGAAAAAAGACACAGTTTATATGCCTAATGACCACAGAATGGCTAAATAAACTGTGGCATATGAATATAATGGAATATTATTGCCCCTCAAGGAATGAAAAGGAGAAAGAATACAAAGAAACATGGGAAGATTTATTACATATGTATAGCATTATAAATAAATTTTATACATAGATATACAAATATATGTATGTGTATATATATATATATATATATATATAAAATCTTAAACATTGCAATTTCTCTATTCCTTTGCCTGTCTCCTATCTACCTGTTTCTGCTGCTTCCCCTCCCCTTCCCTTTCCTCCTCCCCTCCCCTCCCCTCTCCTCCCCTCCCCTCCTCTCCTCTCTTCTTCTCCCTCCACCCACAACTAACTAACTGATCATTCTGTAGGTTGTCCAGCACAGTGCCCGGCACACAGCAGCCACTTAATGTATTTTGCTGATTGACTGTCCATCCATCTGTATAACATAATCTAGACCAATGGTATCAAACTCAATTAGAAACAGGTTGTTTCTATTTGAAGGGTCCCTAGAGGTGCACAGCAACTTAGAAAACCAAATATTAGCAATACTTATATTATATTGAATTTTTATTAATTTTGCTAAACATTTTCCAATTACATTTTAATCTGGTTCAATCAGTAGTGTTGTTGGTGGGTGTTTGACTTCTCTGGTCTAGACAATAAGCAATTCATTATACGTTGTTTTTTTCCTGCATCGATAGTAAGGTCAAACTCCTTAGAGTGATTATAGAAACTCCTTCCAGGAGTCAATGTAATCAGCACAATGTCATCTATAACCAGAAGCATTTGGAGGACCTCACTACATAACAAGTCCCCTTTGACTTGAATTCTGTACCACATAACCCTGATGAAAAAATCTGCACACATACATTTCCCTGTTCTATGCCTTATTTAATGTGGATAATCAGAGTTGTCAAACAAGGGTATCTCAGTTGTTATAACTTTCAAGGAGTCTTGTACAATTATATGCACCTTGTTAGAGGAGAGTATTTAAGGTGGCATTTTGCTTTGCAGAATCAGATGCTTATTTTATAATAAATAAAAAAGTGCAGCGGGATACTTTATTCTTTCTATCAATTGGGTGATTGTAAGGATGTGGTCTCCTGCAGACTACCAAAGCTGACCTAGTCTCTATGAATCATGAAAGAGGACAATCTCTGAAGAGCTGATCATCTAGCATTCAGTGGAGAAGTGAATAGTGGGCATGAATAAGCAGTCTGTGACACATTACAAATGAGGATTTACTCAGGGGAAGAAGTATAAAGAACGTTTTCAAAGAAATGTCTCAGTAAAAAAGATGATGTGGTCAGGTGGAGAAAACAATCAGGTAATGGCTGCCCAGTTACCTTGTAAGTACTCTTCTGTTGTCAAGAGAACATGAGGAAGGCCATCGGGATGGATTTGCTGTCATAAAGTTATGGGAAGGTATGGAAGAGAGCCATCCAGGTTGGGCAGGAATGGATACCTTGCAGTTGGTATTACTGGAAGGAAAACTCACATTGATGAGGTCACAGGTTGATTGGAATCCTGAAGTATGAGAATGTTTTTTGTTCATCATTATTGCTTTGAATTTTTTTTAATACTGTAGGAAAACTTTGGGAAGGAGACTTTCAAGTTAGGTGGAAGGATTAGGGAAGATATCTGAGAGCAGATTCAGAGGAAGAGAATGATCTTGTTAGGAAGAGATGAGGTAGGCATGTGTTCTAGGTATGGAGTTCAAAGCCTATGTGAATGAAGCAAAGTAAGTTCTAATAGACTGAAATCAGAAAACAGCTGCCATGGAAGATAGTGGGTTCCTGCTGAGTAGACAAGTGCAAGCAAAGGCTAGATATCACTTGATGGTTAGCTGTAGAGGGTATTCTTGTTCATGTATAGGTTAAATCAGATGGCCACTGAGGGCCCCCCTTAACCTTCAAACTCTTGAAATTGGGTGATTCTTTGAGAGATATCCAGTATGGCTGGAACACAGAGTATGAGAAGGGAAGGAATGTGAAAGAAAGTTGGGAAAAGCCAGATTGTAGAAGTTTTTAAATGTCAGGCTAAGGATTTGTTTTTAATCCTGGAAGTCACTGGAGATGTTGGAGAGGAGTGGCATGATCAGACCTGTGCCTTAAGATGTTTTTTGAATGGGTCCTTCTGTGGTGTACTCCTTAGTGAGATAATGACTCTCCTCCCCTTGAGCTAATACAATCTACTCACTTTCATTTGATGAAAACATCTCCCTACTAAAACTCACCACTTGAACTATGTTCGTACATGGTTGCAAGAAATGAAGGCCACTCCTACTTTCTGCATAGGATGGGTAAACAGAGCATTATGAATCACCAGCCTCACAGACCCTGCAGGAAAAGAAAGGCAAGAGCCAGATGGAAAGGGGAGAAACTCGTGGAAATGTCAGGGGACATGGGGAGAACTTTAGAATAGAAATGACCAAACGGATCCTAATGTTCATTCCCCGACTGAAGCTAGACACCATTCTAAAAGGATTCCTGATGCTTTATCTAGTCTAGTTTGAAGTGTCCATGGAAGCAACACTTTCCTTCGACTAGTCCATTATTTTGTTTAATTAATCCATCAGCCTAGTTAAATGGAAATGTTCAGCTTAGATGGGATAAGTTTGAAGGTGGGATGTGGGCAGGAAGGAATGATAGATGTCTTCAAGTATTTGAAATCCAACATGGAGAAGAGGAATTTTCTGATTCATAGGGCTATTGGCCTAAGAGAAGGAAAAATCCTCAAGCCTTATCTCATTTAACACCCAGTGAAAAATCTGACTCCTGTGACTTTGGACAAGCCTTGTAAAATGAGGTAGTTAGACTAGATGACCTTGGATACCCCTCCCAGCTTTAAATCTATGATCCTATAATATGTCAATATTGATTGGGCATCTCCTATGGGCAAGGTCCTGCGCTATGCATTGTGGACAATATATAGATGAATAAAAAGTTCTTGTCCACAAGGAAGTTACAAAAATCTAAATATCATCACTTGCTAGAGATCATCCATAATTCAGTATGGTTTGATGGAAAGTATGGTACAAAGTCAATGGATCAGGAATAAGAAGACCTAAACTCAAGACCTGATTAAACCAGCTGTTTGACCTTAGGCAAATCATTTAACCCCTATGGATTTCCATCAATCAGTCAATCAACAAATATTTAAGAAGATTCTCTTGTGAGGTGGGTGATACCTTCTTGTGTGCTTCTAAATTCAGTCATTGATAGACTGGATTGGAAAGGATGCCGCCCTTCCACTTTCTGAGCTGATTATTTTAATGTGTGTTGCACTATTGGCTTCTTATTTTTCAATAGGTATCAAACTATATAAGACATAAAGAGAGATTTTTTTTAAAAAGGGAACAGGAATATACCATTTTGCTCATTTAAATAACAAAATCCTATTGTCATTGTTAAAAAGACAGACAGAGATGTTGAAGAAGAGCCCAGAAACTTACTCAGCCAATAAGAGACATGGCAACCAAAGCAAAAACCAACTAAGAGTGCAAGATTATTTACAAAGTTTTATGTTAGTCTATGCAGGGGATATGCCGGATCCAGCTTGTACTGGCTTCAGAGGACTGACTTAAATTTTTGGTATAAGCCTTTATCCCTCTAAAACTGGCCAATGCTACAAATCAGGGCTTAATATGTTGTATTATTGATCATTTAGACTTTAAGAAAGTGATGGGGAAAATGTTTAGTAATGCAGATTACATTTAAAAGTGTGTTCCTTATTTACTTACCTCTAATTCATCTGTCCCATTTCCCACCCCCAGCAAAAGCTCGTTGTTAAACATTTGCCAGTCTGCCCCAAGTTGCAGCCCACTGAATCAGTTTGGAAAGAGTTTAACAACACTAAGAAAAAAGCAGCATTTATTTTTAGAACAGCCATAATAACCAGAGCTCAACACTAACATCCTTGGTTACAGGACCATTCTGTCAGTTTGCCTTTCATTAAAGGGGCCGTGACAGCATCAGACTTGAAAAAAAAAGCATAATTGTATTGGGTTCACTAGTGAGCTGCTTTGAAGAAGCATCCCTTGCCTCTGAACTGTTGGTGTGATTCATTGTGCTACTTCCAGGCCCTTAGCAAGAAAGCTTTGAATGTGAAACGCCAGGATGCTGGAAGTTAGAAGGCAACACTTTTCCCTAAGAGAAAAAAAACAACTGAATGACAATTCATCATCCTGAATCATGTTAAAAATGTATATTTTTATATAACTTGGGCTTTTTTCTGTATATTTGCAAAATATTTTGGATTTTCTGTATCCAGGTACATATTTTCACTGTAATAATTTGTATAGTAATTTATGTAATTTAATAATATGGACATATACCACCACCACCAAGAAAAACATTAACAACTGGGCTGTGTGAATTAGATCATGTCATGTCATATCATGTTGGACTGGCATAGTGTTTATTTCGTATGCTGGGTCTGCAGTGAGGAAGACCTGCTTTCAAATTATCTGCACAAGTCAATCAACCAATACATATCTTATTAAGCTGCTACTATGCATCAGACACCATGCTAGGTGCTAGGGATTCAGAGACATAAGTGAGACAGTCTCTGACTTCAGGGAGTTTATATTCTACTGGGGGAGACCATATGTTCACGGATAACTAAAAACAGTATATAGACTAAGAAAATGTACTATACTGAGGATGGCACCTAACCTCTCTTATTTTCCTCTTCTGTAGAATGGGAATAAGAATAGCACTTATCTCTAAGGGTTGTTGTGAGGATTAAATGAGATAGTATTTGTAAAGTGCTTAGCACAGTGCCTAGCACATAACAGGCACTTAAAACATACTTCCTTACTTCCATCCTTTTTCTTTCCTTCCTTCCTTCTTTCCTTCCTTCCTTCCTCCTTTCCTTCCTTCCTTCTTTCCTTCCTTCCTCCTTTCCTTCCTTCCTCCTTTCCTTCCTTCCTTCTTTCCTTCCTTCTTTCCTTCCTTCCTTCCTTCCTTCCTTCTTTCCTTCCTTCTTTCCTTCCTTCCTTCCTTCTTT
>JAQQSV010021700.1:0-10736 GCA_028646515.1 Pseudochirops corinnae | reverse complement strand
AAGGGGGGCTAGAGACCCTACCAGATGAGATTTCTTTTTTTTTTTTTTTTTTTTAAAGAAAAAGTATACTTTTATTTGAATTCAGACTCCATCATTTCTTTCTCTGGAGTAGGATAACATTTTTCATCATAAATCTTTCTTGGATCATTGTATTCTGAGAATAGTTAAGTCATTCATAGCCGACCATACAATATTGCTATTACTTATACAATGCTCCCCTGATTCTGCTCATTTCACTTTGCATCAGCTCATGTAAGTCTTTCTAGGTTTTTCTGAGATTATCTTACTAGCCATTTCTTATAGCACAACCAAAGACAACAACTTGTTTATCCATTCCACAGTTGATGGATATCCCCTCTATTGCCAATTCTTTGCCACCACTAAAAGAGCTGCTATAAATATTTTTGTACATATAGGTCTTTTGACCCCAACCCCAGTGATTGCCAAGGGACAGAGCTGGAAGTGAATGGAACAGGTTCCTTGTCCTAGCTCTGCAGCTATATTTCCCGTGAACTTAGCCCAAGACACTAAGCAACCTCTACTATAGCTGTTTGTACCTATATTATCCTATCCCCCTTCCCACCCTCACCAGATGAGATTTCTTAAAGGAGCTGTCGATGCATAGGCTAGTGAAAAGAAGACTTGAGGCAGGGGCTGGGGGGGGGTGGACACAAGAGCTTCAAGTTATTTCAAGGACTTCCCCATGGAACAAAGGCCCTTCTTTTTTTAACACCAAAATTCTACTGCCATTGTGTGGTTTAAAGTTATGGAAGAATAGTCTTCCCTAGACTATTGCCTTCATCTCCTAATTGATCTCCATGCCTGAAATTTCTCCCCACACTGATCCACCCTCTGCCTGGCTGGCAAAGAGATTTTCCTAATGTTTAGATCTTCCTGTGTCACTCCTGATCTCTATAAACTCCAGGGGCTCCCCATTACTTCAAAGATCAATTATCCGGCATTTAAAGCTCTTGACAATGCAACCCCCTTCTACCTTTTTAGCCTCATTCCATGTTGTTCTCTTTAATTTCCACTATGGTCCAGCCAAATTAGCCTTCTTTCTTTTCTTCCTTATAAAATTCTATGTCCAGTTTCCATGCCTTTGCATTGGCTGCCCCCCTGACCTTTCATGCTGGAAATTCACTACCTCCTAATTGCTGCCTCATAGAATCTCAAGTTTCCTTCAAGGTTCAAGTCAAATGCTGCCTTCAGGGCACTGAGATGGAGCAGTGGATAGAATGCCAGGCCTGGGGTCAGGAAGACTAATTTTCCTGAGTTAAAGTCTGGCCTTAGGCACTTGCTAGCTATGTGACCCTGGACAAGTCACTTAACCCTGTTTGCCTCAGCTTCCTTATTTGTCAAATGAGTTAGAGAAGGAAATGACAAACTACTATAGCATCTTTGCCAAGAAAATCCCAAATGGGGCCATAAAGAGTCAGACACACTAAAAAACAAGTGAACATGAACCTGGAGCCTTTCCTAATCCCCCCAGGTGCTAGTGCCTTTGCCTTGCCCTCCCAATGGCAATTTTTTTAAAATATATACCTATGAACATGTCTCTGCTAGCTCTATTGAAAACTCCTTAAGAATGGAGACTGATGTTGTATAGAAGAATAATATCATTTTCAGATCATTAACAAGGACCAAGCCTCTTCCCTTCCCCGCTCCCCAATCTCCCATTCCTTCTTCCTTCCTGTAATAGTAATGAAATGTGAAGACCCCTTTGTATTGCTAAGCTAAGAGGTACTTAGCACCTAGTTTCAAATTAAGCCTCTGTTAAAGAAACAGAAGGTATGAACCCCTGTTGCTGATGTAACAGGAAGGGGCTGAGCAGGAAACCCCTGTTGCTAATGTGGCAGGAAAAGGCTGAATAGGGAGGAGCAATACTGTATATAAGGAAAATCCTCCAGCTGGGAAAGTCAGAATTTCCTGGGAACTTGTGGTGGTGAGCTTCTTCTGAGGGCCAGCTGGAGCTGCTGAGGAGCTGCTGAGTCTGAGGGCCAGCCAGAGCTGTAGAAGACTGAGGAAGCATGACTGTGGTGTTGGTATTTTGTCTGTTTGTGGCTTTGTTAAGCCTTGACTTCCCAAGGATAGAGACTGTGAAGGATTTAAGGTAGACTGGACACTGTGAGTGAGCTTCAGTGTGGGAGAAGAACTACGCTGAGAGCTGGACAAGGAACTGAGAGCTGTCTGCCTTTGGATTCAGGTGGCAGTTTGGTGAATCCAGGCAGGAGCTGGGACCATGGAAGGGGATCCAGGGAATCTGAGAGCCTACCCTAAGTCAAGCTGAAAGAAGACTTTACTTAGATACTATGTACTGACTGAGAAGATTGTGATTTACTTGTGACTGTGGTAGGAGTAGGGGGGGGGGATGGCCTGTGTATTTTCTGATGACTGAATAGTGAATGATGACTGAATAGTGACTCATTTGTAACTTAGTGTGCCCCATGAGTAGAGAACTTTGACTTTTGTATTTTGTGACCCTTAAAGAGGCAAGCCTCCTTAAGGATGATTGAATGATTGAGTTGATTGAATGATTGAGTTACTAAGTGATTGATTGACTAAATGATTGTACTTTGTTCAAAACTACGTGATCACTGTGGTGAAAACTATGTGGTCATTTTAGTGATAAGTTGTAACATTGTGAATGCTATATTTTGATTTTCTGTGACAAGTTGTAACATTGTGAATGCTGTACCTTGATTTACTGTGAATGTTTTGCTCTGATTTGTTATTGAATAAATAGAGTGTTCACTATACTATGTAATAAGAACCTTGAAAGCTGTTCACAGCAGTAGTCCTCTAGAAAGCTGCTCATGCTTGGCTTTACAAATGCCTGATATATAGTAGTTATTTTGTAAATGCTTGTTAAACGGTTATCATTCAGTAGGCAATGGAGAGGTATGTGGGAAGCCAAGGAAGCCAAATTGCATCATTATAACCAATAGGGAACCACAAAGAAGGACATGAGTTAAAGATGGGATCAAATAATAAGAGGCAGGGAAAAAATTAGGAAGATAGGCTAGTGGTGTGGCAAGAGAAAGGGAGAACCATTGGTATCCTTGTGATGTCAGAAAAAGTGAAGGAGAGCCCCCAACACTGGGTAGATGCCTTCTGCTGAGCTTATGGAGAATTGGGTAAGAGTGACACAGGGTGGGTAAGCATAGATGGGTTGTGACTTACATGGCTGAGGTGAATAGCCTCATAGGTGATCCCCAGAAGCCTTTGACAGACAAACCCCGAGGTCCATTCTAACTTGGTGATTCTGGGGTTGCCTCTTAAATTGGAGAAGGTGCTTAGGTTAAAAAAAGACTTCAAATGCTCTGTCTCTACATCCTTTCCCCCTCACTTCATCTCCCTCTCTCCCAGAAGTTATAGAGGAATATTAGAATCCAGTGTGAAGGTCAACTGCAAGCCTCTCTCTCTCCTCAGTTACATGTTACTAAGGGCATGTCACTAAGACATCAGACTTGGAGTATTTACTTGGCCATAGAAATCAGTTTTCCTTAATCAATAAACATTTATTAAGCACCTACTATGAGCCAGGCACTGTGCTAAGTGCAAAAGAGGCAAAAGACAGTTCCTGCCCCCAAGAGGCTTACAATCTAATGGAGGAGACAACATGCAAGAAATCTATGAGAAACAAGCCATATACAGGATAGCTAGGAAATAATGAGCAGAGGGAAGGTGCTAGAATTACGAGGGGTTGGGGAAGGCTTCCTATACAAGGTGGGATTTTAGTTGATATCCCAAGCAGGGCAGTAGATGGAAGGGGGGATAGCCAGAAAGAATGCTGGGAGCTGAGAGCTTGCCTTCCCATGGGAATTACTGAATTCCCAAATACAGGGCAAATTGGAAGGAAGCTTTCTGAGTTCCAGCTGAGGCAGAGGCAAAGAAGCAGTGGACACCAGTGTACTCCTGGCTAATGATGCTAAGGTCTTTATCTGAACTTTGTTCCTGCTTTCCAGGGCTTTGAAGCCTTAAGACTTTCCCTTACCGTCATTCCTTGGCTTTTCTTGCTGACTAACTTGGGCGTTGTTCATAGTTCTCTCTTAAGCCTTAGTTTTCTCTCTATCTCTATGTCTTCCCTCCAAGATCCCATCTGCTCTATCATCTCTCTTAGAGGGCAAAAAAGCACTGGATTTGGAATTAGAGCACCTGGGTTCAAATCCTTGTTTAGCCACTTACTTGGGCAAGTGACCTTATATCTTTATTTGTAAAATGAGAAGATTGGACTAGACAATGCCTAAGATCTCTTCCAGTTTTAAATCTATGACTTCATTTCAACAAGCCTTTATTAGACACCCATTATATCCCAGACACTGTACTTGGCCTTAGGGGCCTAATGCCAAGAATGAAATAATCCTGACCTCAAGGAATTTATATTCTTCTCTATGTGTGATGACTCCTAAATCTGTATCTTCTTTTCCTCCCCCGCTTCTCTTTTAAATTCTACCCAAGTTTTCAGTTGCTTGCTTAACATCTCTATATGTCCCATAGGTCCCTCAAATTCAATAGGTTGAAAAGCAAGTTTAGCCTTTTCTTCCTCAAAGCACCTCCTCCCACTAATTGCCATATCTTGTTTAGTTGGGTCACCCTTCTCTCTGTCCACAAGTATTAGGGTTATCTTTGATTACAGACAGAAATGGGAGTCATGTGTGAGGCTAGTCAAACTAACACCTCCCCTCAGGCCCAAATGGACTCAGCCCAGTGTCTGGCACGTGGTAGGTGCTTAATATATATTTTATTGACTGACTGATTGAATAACATGAGCTAAAGAGGGCAGAGAATATCAGTTGTCTTTGGACAACTAGCCCTTCTTCCAGAGCATTACCCACAACCATAATTCAAGGAAGGTGACACTTGTGGAGAAGGGCCATCCATTCCCACCAATTGCCAACCCACTGCCCCAGCGAGGTAACCTGAGAGAGACAAGAACTGGCGGGTGCCACCACTTGGGCGTTCTCCATCCCTGGAATTTTCTACCTCCTCCTCCTATCTCTGAACCACTCAGACTCTACTGGAGACAGTCCAAAACCTTCCCAGTCATCCTACAGGGTGGCAATCTTGGATTGCTCCTTCACTGTCCCCTCTGAACCAGAAAAGAAAGTTCTTGCCCCACCATCTTGGTCTTGTTAAATGGCTTAACTTCAGAAATAAAGATTTTATAAAGATTTATGAAAGAAAACATATTATTACCTGCTTTGTTACAGCACCCTAAGGGACATGGGGATTTTCCACTGGGCCTTTCTGGGTTGTCGTCTTCTGTTCGGATGTGATGTTGAAAGCAGAGACTTCTTAGTTGATCTGTCTGCATCTCCAGTTGGGGTATAAACTTTGCACACAATAGTGTTTAATATTTGCATTTTCATTCAGTTACTCAGGCCTACTCTACCCTACCTCTCATGTCCAATCTACCACATCCTGCTGATTCTTCCTTTGTAGTATCTTACAAGACCATTCCCTTTTTGATGTTCCCATGACCAGTCTTGTAGTTCAGGCCTTACTGCTCTACCAATTGGCTTGCTTCTGGCCTCTCTGTTCATGCTGTGGCCCCATTTACTTTTCTGAAAATAGTATTTTGACTATTTCACTCCCTTGTTCACTTTGCTTCAATTAAATTCACTTTTCCCCATTGAATAGAGGATAAAGTCCAAAGCCCCTTGTCTAGCATTGAAGGCTTTATACAACCAACCTTTGCATCCAGCTGTGTTACTGCTCCTAACACGTATTTTCCACATGCTGGTTAAAATGGTCCATTCTTTGTTTGCCAAATACAGAGGGTACTCTCCTTTGTCTTTGACTTAATTCAATCCCTTTTCCCCAATCTGGAAGGCTCTCTCTGATTCTCTTCCACTTATCTAAATCCTAATATCTTATGAGGTCCAATCAAGTTTCACTTTCTCCATGAAGCCTTCCCTGACAATAATTCTTATGATGAGAATGGAAAAGTCTCTTAAAGATTCTCAGTCCAATGTCTCTATTTTCCATATGAGCAAACTGAGGTCCATAGAAATTGTAATTTACTAGAGATGATACAGTTAGCCATTGGCTAAATGGGATTTTAGTCCACGTCATCTCATGTAAACCCCCTTTGTAGTACAACACAGAGCACTGGGGCATCAAAATACCATTATAAGGCTCTCCTCCGTGTCTATGGTGCATCATGCATGTGGTCCGGGTGTGCTCAAGGAGTTAGAGAACACAGTTAGCAGAGAAATCTCCCTGGAGGGAGTAGGGCCTCAGCTGAGCCTTTGAGGGAGGTAATGATTCTGAAAGGTTGTTGGGTTCTTCAGCATCTCCCCTTTGTGTGGGTAACTGAGTGGGGTTCACTTTCTCCCCCTTCTCCTGGCTGAAGTCCACATCCATATCCTTGAATAACAGGATAGTCTAGTACAGCTGGGTGGTTCATTGGATAGAGCACAGGGCCTGGAGTCAGGAAGACTCATCTTCCTGAGTTCAAATCTGGGACACTTATTAGCTGTGTGATCCTGGGCAAGTCACTTAACCCGGTTTGCCTCAGTTTCCTCAACTACAAAAGGAGTTGGAGGAGGAAATGGCAAACATCAGTAACAACCATAATAAAATATAGTATAGGACAGGATACCATAGGATAGAATAATATATAGTAGAGTATATTATAGTTAACATAGTATTATAGATGTAACATATAGCATAAGATTAGATAGTCTATATGTGCCCAGTAAATTATAATACACCATAGCATATTATAACATAGCAAAGTACAGTATAATATATGTAGCATAGCATATTATACTGTAGTATATTATAATATGATATGGTAAACTGTGGTATGGTGTGGTATGGTGCAGTATGGTGTGGTATGGTGAGGTAAGGTATGATATAATATAATATGGTAAGGTGTGCTATCTTGTCTGTCTTTTGTTTTCCAAGATGACTAATGACATCACAGGGTAAGGTCTTGCCTTGTGAGTGAATTGGATTTAAGTGAGGCAGAGTTACACAAAGTTATCAGCCTCACTCTCTCTCCTAGTGATCTAAGTCCAGGGGCAACATGAAAGTCAAGCCACCCAGAGGTGGCTCAGGATGCACTGGATGACTGTGGAGTCTTGATGTCTAACCAAGCTCTCAGTTACCTTCATAGTCATTGGAATAAATTGTCCTCATCTGCCTATTGCACTAGGGGAAGCCTTCACATGCTTGGGGTAGATATTCCCCTAACTCACCAACAGGTTTGAGGCCTGTAGATACCTAACTCTTTTCAGGTCTGCTCATCCACCTTTGGTCTCCACCTGCCACCCAACTCTTTATCTGTGGCTCCAAGAAACTGTAGCATATGCAGCAGTCACACCCTGGTAAAAACATCGTGGCAGATGGGCTAGACCAGGTGAAGGGTAAGGTATGGCATGGCATGGTATGGTATGGATTTGGAGTTGGAAGAACCTTAGAAGGCAAGTCCAACACTCTCATTTTACAGATTAGGAAACTGAGGCACCGAGAAACGCTTTTCCCAGAGCAGGTAACACAACTAAGAAGTGTCTGAGGTGGGACTTAAGCCCAGGTCTTCCTGACCTCAAGTCCAGCACCCTGTCCACTACACCACAGTCCCTGAGATCTGGGGAATCAGCATAGTTCACTGGAAAGAAAACTGAATTTGGAGTCAGGGGACCTACGTGACTCTTAGCAGGTTGAACTTTCTGGCTTCTATTTCTTCCTCTTTAAAATGAAGTTCTAATTGATCTATGACCCTGTGACCTGTTTGTCTGGAGTGCTGGGGTTATCCATCCTCTCCAGCCTTCTTCTCAAGCTTTCAGGCCAAGTCCTTCCTTACGGTCACCATTTTCTTGCTGTTTTCCAGATGTTTGGTTGTTGATTTTCTCCTTATGTTTTGTACTCACATATAGAGGCAGACAGCTATCAGCTGGTGACTCCAGAAGTCCCACCTCACTTTACGGTGAGACTAGATCCCATCCCAAAGAAATTCCCTTTTGGCAAAAACCATACTTGCTTATACCTGATTACAAGAAAGACGCCAAGCCTTTCCCAGCTGTGGATATCATGGAGACCCATCTGAGCTTTCCTTTTCCTCCTAAAGCCAGCTCTTTTGATTTTTCTGAGGGTCCTTTCCCTATAGTAGACTCCAATCCCCAATCCACTTGCTTTGCTACCACCATGGTCCTTTCCCAAAGTGCCTTAAGACTATTTTTGTAAGCCCTACTCACAAATGAATTCCACAGGCTAGGCTCACTTGATAATTGGTAGCTGACAGATGGTACACTTGAAGGTGTCTAGTTGTATTATTCAGTTCCCAGACCAAAACCCTAGATTAGGTCAAAGTTTTGACAAGTTTGGATATAAAAGACCTTGTTCACATGGTGTCTGCTTCCTTACCCTGGAACCAGCCGAGGGCCTTCTTATCTTGACTTTGGAAGGTGGGAATGGGCTGAGTAGTAACATGTACTTGTCAGTGAAGAACAAGCTATTCCTCGGAACAGAGGGAGCCCTGGAAGTTCAAAGGCTGGTCTCTCTTCTCCCCTCCCCCCACTTAAGGACTTGTCCATAGACCAAACTGGGCATTCACAAACCCAGGTCCATTAAGGAAGGGAGAAAGGAAGCAAGCATCTCCTTAAGTGCCAGACCGTAAAGCTTATTGTTCTTTGTTGTTATTTTAAACTGGACCTCTCATTTTACTGGCATAGGACATTCCCTCTACCAATACAGATGTGCAGCTGTTTTAGGACATACAGACTTAATTAACAGTTTGCTTGGGGGCAGTGAGATGTTGAATGACTCACCCAGGGTCACACAGTCAGTATGTGTCAGAGGCAGGGTCTTCCTAACTTCTGGATCAGTTTTCTATCCAGCCAGGCTGATTCCTAGCTGAGTCAGAGAATGTTTTAAAATAATTCTATTTTAAAAATGTATTGATGGCTTTTTGTTTTGATACCAGTCATTTTCAGATAACATTCTCCACTCCCATTACAGACTCTTTAAAGAAATCTTTTAAAAGAAACTCAATCAATCAACAAGGTGCCATTTTATGATCCCCCAGCTCATGTTTTCATGGCTAATGAAATTCTTCAAAGGACATTTAACAAATGGGAACAATATGTAATTAGCACATTAATTGTTACTTACAAACTATTTGCTTTGTTAAGTAGGGCCACAGAGACAGTGTGCCATAATCAACACAGAGCTGGCTTTAGAGTCAAGATGGCTTGGGTTCAAGTTTTACCTCAGACAAATCCTGACTGTGTGACCTGGGGGCAAGTGATTTAATCTCTCAGTGCTCTAAGTAATCCTCTAAGTCTAAGCCTATACATTCCATAGAATATGCTGACCTGACATGGCAGAGGAATTTCTCCATGTGGGAATCCCCTATATCAATGGAATCACAGGTTCAGTCCCTATCCCTAAGTAGATCCCATAGACCTCTCCCCAGATCTTACTCAGATAGTTACCCCTGTCCCAATCTTATTCACAATATTATTTTATTCTAAGAGACATCATCTCTACCCCCAACTTTTTTCTAAGCATAGATTTTCATGGGTAAATCCCAGGGGTTCTTAACCTTTTTTCCCCTAATTGTTTGTTCTTGGTTAGTCATTTTCAGTCGTGTTGTCAAGACCTAATTTGGGGTTTTCTTGGTAGAGGTATTGGAGGGGTTTGCCATTTCCTTCTCCAAATCATTTTATAGATGAGGAAACTGAGGCAAATAGGGCTAAGTGACTTGCTGTTACAGGAATCTGAAGATCTTCCCTGCCCCTAGGCCCTTTGCTTAAGTGTCTTAAGTGGCTTTGAGAACCTTCCCTGATTTGAAAATGTACTCTGCCCCCTAATAGGCTGAATGTGGTCACATGGAGCCTGTGGCAGGAGGCCTGTTCTTTAGGAATGCCACACCTTGTTACTTTGTGATTGGGCAGTGGGTCAAGAGGGTGGTGACATTCTCTGATCCACGAGAAGGCTATATATACCCTGATGTGAGGTTTTGCTTTGGAGCTTACTTTGAGAAGAGTTGTGTGATTTGGCCAGACGAGACTCTGGGAAGCCATTGAGCCCCCCGGCTTTGAAAACCCAGATATTGGTGCTTCCCTCTCTGGTAACTGAATAGGTATGGATGTGACAGTCAGATGGTTGGAAGCCTGTCTGCTGATTTGTTTCTTTGTCTGCTTGTAACTTCTGTTTGTATTCTCTGAAGTTCAGGATGCTGACTTTTTCCCCTGAACTAGATAAATGATATTTGTTTGATTGATTAAAGTAAGATTGTTAACCCATTTTGAGTTGCTTTTCTTTAGAAAAGCAGATCTAAGAACCTGTGCTAACAGCCACCCTAGATATGCTAGGGAGCTTGCTGATATACTTGCCCAGGGCCACACCGCTAGTAAGTGTCTGAGGACAGATTTGAACTCATGAAGATGAGTCTTCCTGACTCCAGGCCCGGTGGTTTGTGCAGTACAGAACCCCCTAGCAACTCTGGGCCACCTCGCTATTGAAATGGTTCGATTTGACGAGTCTTAACAAAGTGACCACAGAGTCCAAATTAAAAAGTTTTAAGGAGCTTTAATTTACCAGCTGGGGCTACTCCATGCCAATTAAAGGGGGAGCAGCCCAGAACTCAGGGGGGGAGGAATCTTTTATACATTTCATTAGGTTTACGTATCTAACTAACACAATTTGTTACTAAGCAGGTTGTCATATAGATACAAACAAGCGGTTACTAAGGAAAGCAGAGGGGGTGAGCGGAGGGGGTCTGC
>JAQQSV010021699.1:0-10736 GCA_028646515.1 Pseudochirops corinnae | reverse complement strand
TCCATCAACCCTCCCCCCCACCCTGCCCTCCCCTCCATCATCCCACCTCTCATCCCCATTCCCCCTACTCTCCTGTGTGGCAAGATGCCCACTTTCGAGTTTAGTGACAACTATTCTTGAAGTATTTTTTTCAGTAAATCTCTTTTCTAAAAATCTGATGGAGTCCAACTGGTTGATTAACAATAGGTTGCATACCAGTAGGGGCTTATGAATGATGGTGTTAGAAAACCTCTGTTTAATGTTCAAAGTCCTTCAAAACCTAGTTGCCTTGCTAGTCTTCTTGTACCTTACTACCCCACCCCCCTAATCCCTAAGACTTCAATCCAGTGACACTGGCCTCCTTACTGTTCCATGAACAAGACACTACATCTCAACTCAGAGCAATTTCTCTGGTTATCTCCTTTGCCTGGGATACTCTCCTACCTTCTGACTTCACTGGCTCCCTTCAAGTCTCCACTAAAATCCTACCTTCTAGAAGCCTTTCCTAATCCCTCTATCTCTAGAGCTGGGAGTGGAGGGGGTGGGGAAGGGAGAGAAGAAATGATAACGTATAGGAATTGCAGGGTGGCTGGGTGGCACAGTGAATAGAGCACTGGCCCTGGAGTCAGGAGGACCCGAGTTCAAATTTGACCTCAGACACTTAACACAAAGCCTAGCCATGTGACCTAGGGCAAATCACTTAACCCCAAATTGCCCTCGGGAAAAAAAAAAAAGCAAAAATAAAATCTTATAGGAATAGCAAGTTGTAAATAATAGATTTGCAGTTCCATGTGCAATCCTCTTTTTTTCACTGTACTATGTTACAGAAAAAAAAATTCTAGTACCTTCCCTCTGTTAATTGTTTCCTATTTAGCCTGTATTTGGCTTGTCTGTGTTTGTTTGCTTGCTACCTCTCCCATTAGAGTGTGGGCTCTTCGAGGGCAGGGACTGTCCTTTGCTCAGTGTTTAGTGTAGTGCCTGGCACATGGTAGATGTTTAATAAAGGCTTATTAGCTGACGGTTGGGGAAGTGACCCCAGAGGGGTGCTGCTTTTGTACTTACGTAAAATCGTGTTGTAGAATGGATTGTAGTTGAAAGTAGATTAGAGTGAGGCAAGGAGATAAATTAGGGGTCACTGCAGTAATCTAGGCAAGAGATGATGAGTCTCAACTAAGATTGTACCTATATCAGTAAAAGGAGGCAGCTGAATGTGAATGATGTAGAAGTAGGAAGGACAAAACTTGGTAACTGATTGACTGTAGGGAGAAGTAGATTGAAAAGTTGCAAATAATGCTGAGATTATGAACATAGAAGACTTGAAGGATAGTGGTGCCTTTGACAAATAAAATCATGTTTGGGAGAAGGGTGAATCTGAGGGAAAGATAATGAGTTCTGTTTTGAGTATGTTGAATTTGAGATGTCTCTGGGGCACCTGGTTTGAAATGTCCAATTGGTGGTTTCAGGGGAGACACCAGGGCTTTATTTATAAATCTGTGGGGACATCATTATTATTCTAGAAATTTTATCAGTTCTCCATGTTGTTTTTCAGTCATTTTTTATTACCTCATTTGGGGTTTTCTTGGCAAAAATACTGGAGTGATTTGCCATTTCCTTCTCCAACTTATTTTACAGATGAGACTGAGATGAACAGGGCTAGGTGACTTGCCCAGGTTCACAGAGCTAGTAACAGTCTGAGGCTGGATTTGAACTCATGAAGATGAGTCTTCCTGGCCTTGGGCCCAGCACTCTATCTCTTGTGCCTACTAACTGCCCTAAATCAAAGGACTGGGGTTTGAATCCCGCCTGTGTAACCTCGGGCAAATCACTTAGCTTACCTGGGCCTTAATTTCTTTATCTGTAAAATGAGGGGGTTGGACTAGATGACCTATGAGGTTCCTTCCAACACTAGATTTATAACCTTATGTTCATCTATGACTCTATAATATACCACAATTTGTTCAGCCATTCTCTAATTAATAGGCGTTTACTTTGTTCTCAGTTCTTTGCTACAGCAGAATGTGCTGCTATAACTATTCTTGTAAATAGGGTCGTTCCCTTCCATCCTTGGCATCACTGGAGTACACGCAAAAAGTCTTTGTTAACCCCTGTGGAGAAAACAGAGGAGAAACTGGAAGGGAGGAATCTTCTCAGAAGTGGACTGAGGATGCAAGGGATATCTGTTCGATAACAATGGTGCAGACTCTCCACCTAGTGGTTCACTGTGGTTTCACACCTGGTGGAAACAAAACATGCTGTTCCTTTAGTTCAACTCAATTTAACAAATACTAAGCCCCTACTAAGTGGGAAGCTCAGTGTATCTGAAATTGGACAAAACTCAACATTTAGATAAGGCACAGTAGTTGTCCTCATGGAACCAACGGTCTAGAAGGGGTGGCTTTTTTTTTTTTGGACCAGGCTTGTGATTTTATTGGTCTATGAGATTTCATTTACAATTTAATTCAAATCAAGCCAACATTTATTAAGCACCTACTAGGCACTGTGCTAGGCACTAGATGAACTCTAAAAAGAGATATGATGTAGAACCTGCTCTCGATAATCTTACAATGTAATATGGAAGAAAGACATGTACATAAACATTTAAGGTCACCAGAAACTCAGACATATCTAAAAGGATAGGTCCAGGTAAAATGCTAAGAAAAATTTCAAGAGGAAGATATCATTTTTGTGTGGTTGTTGTTGTTGTTGAAGATGATAGTGTGTATTTGTGTGCCTGTCTGTGTGTGTGTGTGTGTGTGAGAGAGAGAGAGAGAGAGAGAGAGAGAGAAAGAGAAAAAGAGAGACAGATGTTTTCTACATCATTTCATCAAGGGATGGAGTCAGGAAGACCTCAGTTCAAATCTGTCTGACCTCATATTCTTACTACCTCTGTGACCCTGGGCAAGTCACTTAACCTCTGTCTACCTCAGTTTCCTCAACTATGAAATGGAAATAAAAATAGGACCTACATCTCTGGGTTCTGAGGGTTAAATGAGATATTTCTAAGTGCGTAGCCCAGTGCTTGATGCATAATAGGTACTTAAAGTTTATTTCCTTCCTCCTTACTTCCTTGTTGCTTCTAAGTTCTGGGGCCGGGTACTTGTTCTTCACTCCAGAAGGCTGAGTCTAAGAGCTTTTGACTCTACACCACTATCTACCATGTGAGGAGATAATGAAGAGGTGAATCAAGTGATTCTCTCTTCCAGAAACTCATTGACAGCTCAGTCACTGCTATTTTTTTGGATGGTTTCTGGAACTCAGGGTCCAGGAACTCTTGTTAATAGATTACTTTCTTCACTCCAGGTGAGATAACCTTATATACTTAGACCCACTTAGACTATACTGGAGGCGCATCTGTCTCTCAGAGTGCTTCAACCCAGTGACATTGAATTACCTGGAGATAGCATAGAACCAACCATACATAGCTCAGGCAATACCTTCTCCTCACCCAAGTAACTGAGGCCCTACAAGTCCTGGAAATGCAATTCTCCTTTCTACCAGGTCTGATCTCTGGTCTATACCATGAAAAGTTGTACCTGATCCCCAGTAATGCTAGCACCCCTTTCCTCTGATGATTATCTCCAATTTACCCTGTCTGTATCTTATTTGTACAATAGTTGTCTTCCCTCATTAGACTCTGGTTCATGGGATGGGAGATGGCCCCCTAAGGGTTGTGCTAATGAACAGAATTGCCCACATTCGACATGGAAGCATTGATTAGGCACCTGCTATGTATAAGGTGCTTTGCTAGGATCTGAGTACACAATGACACAATCCCCGATCTCAAGCAGCTTATACTGTGGGCATGTAAACAGATGAGAAAATACAAACCATATTTAGAGTAAGTACAAAGTAATTTTGGGGGTAGGGTAAGGGGATTGAAGACATTAATAATGGGCAGACCAAGAAATGATTCTTTAGGGGCACTTGAACTCAGCCTTGAAGTAAGGTAGGGGATCCATGAAGAGGTGAAGGGCTGTATTCCGAGTATGAGGCCCAACCTATACAAAGGCCTTTGAGAGGGAACAAAGTTCAGTCTCATGTCTCTTATCTTTGCTTAAATCTCTATGAATCTTGTTTTACCTCTGGCATAGCTAACTTGCCCCTTTTGTAGCATAAGACTCCCTCAAGCTTTATTTGCCCAGTTTTTACTGGCCTGACAGCTTATATTTTCAGAGGAGAGAATACCAGTTCTCCCTTTCAGGGCTCTAGGCGTAGTACCAGGGTGTTGTGGTTTTTAGGATTGTCATGCATGAGTCCCATCCAGTGTATGAGTAAACCAGTAGAATTCTATTAGCTTTTTTAAAAGGATGTTTATGAAGAAAGAATAGCAATAACAGTAGTTTAAAAATGTCTTACCCACAAATTTAAAATTCCCAGTTAAACATCAAAATAGAAATCCTAAAAATCAAAGGAGAGATTAATAAAATTGAAAATATAAAAACCATTTAATGAATAAATAAAACTAGGAGCTGATTTTATTTTTTTAAATACCACAATAAGGTAGATAAATCATTGGTCAATTTGACTTTTTGAAAAAAAAAAAGAAGAGAACCAAATTACTAGTATCAAAAATGAAAAAAGGTGAATGCACCACCAATGAAGAAGGAATTAAAACAAATATTAAGAGCTGGTTTGCTCAATTATATTCCAATAAAACCAACAATCTAAATTAAATGGATGAATATTTTAAAAAATACAAATTGCCTAGATTAACATGAGGAAATAGATAACTTAAATAGCCCTATCTTTGAAAAAGAAATTGAAAAAGCCATAAATTAGGTCCCTAAAACAAAACAAAACAAAAAAAGCAAAAACAAAAACCAGGACTAGATTCAGTTATAAGAGAATTCTACCAAATGTTTAAAGAACAATTAATTCCTATATGATATAAACTATTTTTTAAAAATACGTAAAGAAAGTCCTACCAGATTCCCTCTATGACACAAATATGATTTTGGTACCTAAATCAGGGAAAGCAAGAACTGAGAAAGAAAACTATATGCCAATTCTCCTAATGAATATTGATGCAAAATGAAAAAAAACTCAACCGAATCAGCAAGAGTACTACAGCAACATATCACAAAGATTAGACACTATGACCAGGTGGGATTTATATGAGGAATGCAGGACTGGTTCAATATTAGGAAAACTATCAGCATAATTGACAATATCAATAACAAAACCAACAAAAATTATATAATTATCTCAATAGATACAGAAAAAATACTTTTGACAAATTATGATACCCATTTCTATTAAGAAACATTAGAAAGTATAAGAATAAATGGTGCTTTTCTTAAAATGATAAGTAGTACCTGCCTAAAACCAAGAGCAAGTATTATCTGTAATGAGGACAAGCTAAAAGTCTTCACAGTAAGATAAGGGGTGAAGGAAGAGTGTCCATTATCACCATTATCATTTAATATTGTACTAGAAATGCTAGTTATAGTAATAAGAAAAGAAAAGGAAATTAAAGGAATAAGAATAGGCAAAAAGGAAACAAAACTATTACTTTGCAGATATCATTGTATGTTTTAAGAACCCAAGATAATGAATTTTAAAAAAACTAGTTGAAACAATTAACTTAAGCAAAGTTGCAGGGTAGAAGATAAATCCAGATTTATCATCATGTAAATCATCAGGATTTCTATATACCAACAAAACCCAGAAGGAATAGATAGAAAAAGAAACTTCCTTTAAAATAACTGCAGATAGTATAGACTTGAGAGTCTACCTGCTAAGTCACACAGAAACTATATGAACAAAATTACAAAATATTTTTCACCTAAAAAAGACTCTGAACAGTTGAAGAAATATTAATTGCTTATGGGTATGCAGAACCAATATAATAAAAATGACAATATTACCTAAATTGATTTGTTTATTCAGTTCCATACCAAGCAAATTACCAACAAAATTATCTTATGGACCTAGAAAAAATTAATAAAAAAATTCATTTGGAAGAACAAAAGGTAAAGAATATCGAAGGAATCAATTTTTAAAAAAGTAAAGGAAGGTGGCTTAGCAGTATCAGATTTCAAACTATTCTACAACACAGTAATCATCAGAACAATCTGGCACTGGATAAGAAATAGAGTGGTTGATCAATGGAATAGAATAGGTACACAATATACAAAAATTAATGACTACAATAATCTAGTGTTTGATAAATCCAAAGCTTTTGGTGAAAGAGCTCAACATCTGACAAAAACTGCTGAGAAAACTAAAAAGGAATTTGGCAAAAACCAAGTATAAACAGATATCTTACACCATATACCAAGATATGGTCAAAATGGATATATAATTTAGACATAAAGGATGATATCATAAGCAAATTAGGGAAGCATGAGGGAAAAAAATTACCTATTATATCTATGGATAAGGGAAGAGTTTTTGACCAAACAAGAGATATAAAGGATCACAAGAGATAAAATGCATAATTTTTATTACATTAAATTTAAAAGTTTGCACAAACTGAACAATGCATCCGAAATTAGATGGAAAGCAGGAAACAGAAAAAAATCATAACAAATTTCTCTGATAAAGGTCTAATTTCTCAAATATATAGGGATTTGAGTCAAATTTATAAAAATAAAAGCCATTCCTCTATTGATAAATGGTCAAAGGGAATTATAAAGGGTATTTTTCAGGAGAAAAAAAAGTCAAAGCAGTAATAGTCATATAAAAATATTCTGTCACTATTAATCAGAGAGTTCAAATTAAGATAGTTCTGAGGTACCAGCTCATACCTATCAGATTTGGGGCGGCTAGGTGGCACAGTGAATAGAGCACCAGCTCTGGAGTCAGGAGGACCTGAGTTCAAATGTGACCTCAGACACTTAACACAAAAACTAGCAGGGCAAGTCACTTAACCCCAATTGCCCTCCAAAAAAAGAAAAGCAAAAAACAAAAACCAAAAAATACCTATCAGATTGGCTAACACAACAGAAAAGAAAATGACAACTGTGATAGAGGATGTGGAAAAATTGGTACACTAATGCACTATTGGTGGAGTTGTAAACTGGTCCAACCCTTATGGAGAACAATTTGGAACTATGACTAAAGTATTATAAAACTGTGCATGTCCTTTGATCTAGCAATACCACTACTAGATCTACATCCCAAAGAGATCAGAGGAAAGGGGAAAGGACTCAGATGTATGAAAATATTTATAGCAGCTCTTTTTTTTGTGGCAGAAATTGAGGGGGATGCTCATCAATTGGAGAATGACTAAACAGGTTGTAGTATATGATTGTGATGGAATGCTATTACGCTGTAAGAAATGACAAAAGTAATGGTTTCAGAAAAAGCCTGGGGAAACTTAATGAACTGATGCAAAGTGACTTATGTAAAACCGGAGCATTGTACACAGTAACAGCAATATTGTAATGATGATAACTGTGAAAGACTTACCCGATATGATCGATACGATTCATGACAATTCCAAAGAACTCATGATGAAAAATGCTATCTACCTCCAGAGAGAGAAACGATGAATTCTGAGTGGAGATCGAAGCATATTTTAAAAAAACACAACTTTTTTTTTTTTGCAACATGGTTAAGATAAAAAGATATTTTGCACAACTTCACATGTATAATGAGTATCATATTGCTTGCCTTCTCAGTCAGTGGAGAGGGGCTTGAAGGAGGAAGAGAATTTGAACTGAAAATTTGAAAATGAATGTTTAAAAAAATGAAGAGATTAATAATATTCCACCCTCCACCAAAACAGGGATACACTCTCCTCTTGCATATGCAAGAGCCCTGGGGAGAATGTACTGAAATACAACGGGAATGAGGCATATGTGTAGAAAACATAGCCTTCCCAAATCCTTGTGCTACGAGTCCTTTTATCCCTTTGTGGAGTTCTTATGAGGTTCCCCTTAGGTCTATGCTGGACTCCTTCAAAAGAGTTTGTAGCTGACACTTGACTTCATTAGACCTCTTATAGCTGTCACCCTTCCAGAGTGATTCTCTTTCCACTCTCTTTCTCTATCTACAAACATTTCCTCTATTGTTGACCATTTTTACTGCCTCTAGTGGACTCTGTTATTGATGATGGTTATCAGGATGACCTCTGATAACGCTTTAAACCTTCCAAAATTAACAATATTGCTTCCAAATATTCTTTAACCTTACATCAGTTTTGCAGAAAGATAGATGGAGAACTCTGAGGGAAAAAGCAAGTGAACCTTATAGGTATAGCATGAGTTATGTTTTGTGCTTCAAATTCCCCCTCTCCTTCTGCTTTGATTTCTATCTGTAAATGGCAGGTATTTAATCTAACATTTTACTGTTCTTTAAATTTGTTCCTAGGTTCTGATTTAATTGCCTTTGAAGGTATTTTTCCTTGACATAGAATCTATTGATTGAACCTAACTCCTTTGTGATGCATGTCTCTATGTCAATTCCATGCAAGGGGAATGGAATGTGAAATAGGAGAGGCAAAATGGAGGATGTCAGTGACTTGCTGAAAACACACAAAATGTCCACGCTAAAGATCTAAATCTCTGTCCCAGCTGAGGGCTCCATGAGCAGAAGGTGAAATAAGAACTTCATGGTTATGACTGTATTAATGACCATTATTTACAAGCTCCTAAAGAAGAAGAGAGAGCCCCACATGAACTAGGACCAAATGTCCTAGACTATAAAACTAGCTATTTTTGTAGTTAGAACCAGGTGTCTTGGACTTTGGGCGCCTCAGGCAAATCCTCTGGCTCTAAATGGAGGAGGGAAACAAAGGAAAGGTCATGCCCTTGAACCACCCTGTGGAAGAAGAAAGGCATAATCTGTAAAGAATCTGTTCCCTTTCTTGTTGAGAAGAGGGAATACAAAAAAAAAAAAAAAAGAGCCAAATCTTGCTCCACAGCGACACCTGCTGGTTAAAAAAGGATAAGTAGGAATTCACTGAGAGGTAGGGTGATGTAGTGTATATTGGGCTAGCCTTGGAAAGAGGAAGTTCTGGGTTCAAGTCCAACCTCTGACACATACTAACTGAAATCATGAGCAACACATTTAACCTCTCGGCACTCTCAGGCAGCTCTCTAAGATTTTAAATTATAGACAGTCTCTCTATATCAGTGGAGGCAGCTGCCATACTGGTAGATCCTTATACCAACAGAGGCCAAGGCCTTCTGAAAGACCATGGCCTGCCCCCAAGGAAAGATATATGATCAACCAATCAGGGAGTGAGAAAATAGGTATCATCCCTCCCAGCTATTCAGCTTATCTCCAACACAACCACATCTAACCTAATCTCCCAACATTCTTCCACCCCAACTCTTTCCTTTGCTGTGGAAGCTCTCATCTCCCTTTTCTGAGCTAGGTATAGGCTCCCCATATAAATTATAATCTGTTGTTGTTTGTCCTTCATTTTTGAAGAAGACCAATGATGTCACAGGTTGATGTTTTGATTCCTTCATGAATTGGATTTAAGAGAAGCAGAGTTGCACAAACTCATCAGCTTCACTCTCTTTTCCAGAGTCATTGAAGCCCAATGGTAAGATATGTCAAGAAGAGTGGCAATGCAAGGAGGCAGTGGATGACTTTGGTGTCTTTGATGTCTAACCAAGCTCTAAGCCTTCCACCATACCTGCTTCATCTGCCTTCATGGCATTGGAACAAATTGTTCTGACCTGCCCATTCCACCAGGGGAATTATCCATGCAATTGGAGGAGATACTTCCCCAACTCATTGACTTGCTGGTTACCCTTAACCTGGTTTTTAGTTTGTCTGCCAAGACAGAGGGTTTACCAGGGTGTGGCTGCTGTGCATGCAGCACCATGTGTCAGCTTACAGGAGATGGCTAAGTGCCAGGTAGGCACCAAAGGTGGATGAGCAATCCTGAAAAAGCCTTGGCAAGCCCTTACACTAGAAGTTCTAGTTCTCCTTGGAATACCTCATACATCCCTAGTTATAACCCAGCTGCAACCTGGGCACCCATGGCAGCAGCTGCTCTGGTACTATTGGAAAACTTCTTCTCTTCTCCTCAGCATATCCACTCCCTGTCCCCTAGATCGACTGGTGGCTATGGAAGACACTCTATGGAGAGTTGGGCTCTGTGTTCTGGGGCAGACTCTTACTCTTCATGAGTAAGAGTCACTCACACTCCTTTTTGTTTTGGGAGGGACAGCAATTTTCACAAAATGAGCAGGCATAAATAAGTTGTGATCTCCATCTCAGATCTCATTATATTATCTTTTTCCCCAAATCCACCTCTCTTCCACACTTCTCTATTACTAACGAGGCCATCACCATCCTTCCAGTCAGCCAGGTTTATAACTTTGATGTCTTCTTGGACACCTCATTTTCTCTCATCCCACGTATCTAAACAGTCGCCAAATCTTATTTCTACTTCCACAACATCTCTCCCATCTGTTCCTTTCTATTCACATAATCATCACACTTATCAGACCTCAATTACCTCTCTCTTGGATTATTGCAATAGCCTCCTAATTGGACTCTGCTTCAAGTCCCTCCCTACTCCTATCTATCATTCTGTCACCAAAGTAATTTTCCTAATGCACACGTCTGACTATGTATCCTCCTAGTGGCTTCCTCCCTGTTGCCTTTAGGACCAAATGTGACTTCATTTTTTTATTATCTTTTTAAAATGTCCATTTTTACTATCCTCAACAACGCACAGCTAAAGACAACTCTACAAGCCTCAAGAAGGAAGGAGATACCTAAACTCAGAGAAAGATATAGAAAGACTATAGTTTAAATGGAGACTGAAGCAAAACTCGTTATCGTTCTCT
>JAQQSV010021698.1:0-10736 GCA_028646515.1 Pseudochirops corinnae | reverse complement strand
CAAAGGCATCCATTATTGTGAAATAACATAGTATAATTGTTTAGGAAGGAATACTGTCATGAATTGTTAAAGAAAGGTATCTATTTTGAATCTATATTTCCTGCCAATTTGTTTTCTAATTTGCAGGAAAAAAAATGTTACTTTTATAAGGTGAACTTTTTTTCCCTTCAGAAAAAATTCATATTTAAAGCTTTGTAAAATTCTAAAAGACATTTCAGTTTAAAAAAAAAAAAGAATGTGTTCTTATCCCAAAGTAAAGGCTCAGATGATGACAAAATGACTTTTTTCACTGACTCAATATTTTCCTAATTTTTAATAATTAAAAGAAACTTAATTTTAAATGTATACTGACTTTGTGCTAGTAGTGTGTCATGAATCATCTGATGTGTATTTTCCTACCTCCAGAAATATTCCTTGGACAACTTAATGTAGTAAAATAATGAAATCTATTCTCTTAGAATTCTTTTGGCCCTATATTTTCTCTCTTTATCTCTAAGGATTGGACTGGATAATCTGCTCTGGAAGATTATATATCTTACTAGGTCAGCTCAAATATTTCTTATGTACCTTGCAAAATGAAAGAATAATTTTATAATTTATGATGATAAATCATATCAGTGTTGGGTTATCACAAACTCATGCAACAACTACCAAGCTCACTTTTTCTTCGACATTAGTCAGTTCACAATATATTTGATCAAACCTTAAGAATAGTATAAAGTTGAGCACAGAGAATATTGGATCAAAGTGAGATGATTAATCTGGGGACTGGGTTTGTGGACAAAGAATCATAATAACGTTCTGGAAAATGTATACTTTGGGAACTGTGTCATTAATGTTGCCTGAATTCACCAAATTGACACTTTCATTTGAGTTTTTGCTATGGAAAAATGGCCTTGTTCAGACATCTGGGTTCTATCCTTGGTACAAGCAGAAGCTGGCCTTCATGAAATCAATAAGCAGAGAATTTTGGACTGTGAATTCAATCCAAACATCCACATTCATAAGGGAGAATAAAGGAGATCATTTAGGCCTGAGTTAGTCATATATGTTTTATGTGTATATTGTGTAAATGATAGTTAAAAAACAAAACAAAACAAAACTTAGTTTACCTAGAACTGAACTTCCTTATCTAAGAGATCGACAATTCCTGTCAGAATAAATAGAATTAATAATTTCAGTGCTAAGAAATTCATATTTCAAAGCTAAGAAAATATCTCAAACCAGAAGTTTGAGGGTTTTTTTTTCCGTTGCTCTCAACATTTCCTCTTTATAAAGTATTAAATAAAGGTCTAAAGCATAACAAATTGAAAAAAAAATAATGAGAATTAAGTGATTTGTTTATAGCTAGAAGTAAGTCTTACTGAATCATAGTTGCTCATTTATATTCATAACTTTTGTAAAAGTCCTGTTAATAGAACAAATATACGAATACATAATACAGTATTCATGAAAACTTATGTATTATATATATTTGTATATGTGTATGCAGAAATACATATAAAATAGGTGACAGTAAATGAGCTTTTTTCATACCTAATGTAGTATGAATGTATCACAACCATGATATTTCATCTCCCTTTCAGTAGTTAGAATCAGATACTGATGTATTTATGCAAATCCACAGACCATGCTAAGTTAAAGTCATTACTTCCTCCTCAGATAATTTTTTTCAGGGCATCAAGTGATCTTTGGTTTCACATGAATTTTAGGATGGACTAATTGTCTCTAAATATGATTACAAGTTAGATGTGCACAAAGTTACAATGACTTTTAATTTGATTGGGACTATAAATTTATTTTGGATTTAGCTCAAATAACATAAAGGAGAGACAAAAGAAAAAAAAAGAGTATACTGTTTTAACACAGAAGGGAGATCCTATTAATATGCTGAAAAGCTACATACAATGTGTAAATGAAAACCTCTCATTGTAACGTTCTTTCATGGTTCTAAATGGTGCCATGACTGAGGTCACGCCATGATGTTTAGCATGTTTTGTGAAAGTGTAATAGCTTGGCTTTTTTTTTTTTGACAGATTTTTCATTTAAATATTTGGCTCTACTTACATTGGAGGTTGCCATCATTTGCAAGCTTCCCTCTTTTTCTTCTTGTAATCTCTGCAGGATGAAAAATGCTGTGATGCTATGGAAATTATTCTGGCACAGACACATTTAGATTGTGGAAATTGCTTTGGGTTGTTTAAAGCAAGACATTTTTTTTTTTGATTGTTTTCATGATGATTGGATGCATCATTAACCCCTTTATTGTTGACATCCTATGGAGACTCGATATGTAGTCTTAATTATTTTAAAAGACACTTCTTTGTTATTTAGCTGGTGATTAAAAACACATTAAAAGATGGCACAGAAAGGCTATTTTTGTTCATTACCAGATCTAAAAACCTAATCATCTAGTAAGGGACTAATTTTCACATAATTCTTAAAACAATAAGTACACTACCATAGAAATTATTGTACTGCCTCTATCAGTTAATTAGCTAAATCACAAGAGAGTGAGTTATTATTTTCTATTAATCAAACAGAAAAGTCAAGAGTAGAAGCTTCTATCAGGGCTCTTAGAGGAAATTTATGAGGCAAACCTTGAATGCCAGACTTATATGAAAAGAATATAAAGAAAGGAAAAAGGGAAAAAAGATACAAAAGCATAAATTCACAACCCAAAGGGCAAAAGTGGCAAGGATGGAGAGACTAGTGTCTTAAATATGAGAACAATTGGCTGAAGGGTAGAAAATTCTGTGCAAAAATACTAATTGTTTCCAAATTTCAAGGTGAATAAAATATTACCATTCTCTCTTTTGGGAGGCACCATTCTTAATGGATAGGTCACAGGAACTGGAATCATGAAGACCTGGGCTGTTATTCTACCATTGATATTTTCTTACCATATGGTCAAGGACAAGTTACTTATCCTTTCTGAGCCTCAGTTTCATCAGTTATATGTAGAAGTATTACCTGTATTATCTATCCAAAATAGTTTCAGTGAGACTCAAAAGGGTTCCTGAATGTAAAGCCTGCTCAGTAAGTATTTATTAAATACCTACTATGTGCCTAGGACTACGCTCAGTGCAGGGCATACAAAGAAAGGGAAAAACAAAGTTCCTTCTTTCAAGAAGTTCATCATCCAAAGATGAAAACAAGCAGACAACAATGTATAAACAAGAATTTTATGAGTGCTATCTGTTGGTCATTATTATTATTATTATTATTATAAATTCTTAGTGAGATTATTTGAAAACTAGTATTTGATGTATATGGAATACAACTCTCTTTGTTTAGTAAGATATAAAATTGAGTAGTTAATCTCATATATTAACTTTATTTGAGATGAGGAAATCCAGGAAAACTCTATTTTAAATTAACTAGGCAAGCTTTCTATAGGTCTCTACAAAAAAAAATAAGCTTTATAACTATTATGCAGATAATTCCAGTAAAATAACCAAAAGATTACTTAATCTGTAGAAACTCTTTTGAAGACTTAGGAAAATTGCTGAATCACATTAAGAAAATTGCTTATTAAACGAATACACACACACATACATATACACTAGCATTATGTAGAAGTAAGATTTCCTGTAATAGTATACATTCTTTACTTTAAATTTTCAGTAAATACTTCTTGGTTGAAGCACATCATGCTATTGTTGTTATTGTTGAGTTAAACTTTACCTGGTTCATTCTAAGTTAAACTTTGAAAATTGCTTGCAAGTAATTATGAGGAGACAAGAAAGTCAGCCTACTTAATAGTACAATAGTTAAAAATTATATAAGTTTATTTGAGGTAACATTATAATGTTCTTGTTTTTATTGTATTATGCCATAATGATAATATGCTAGGGCTCTCTATTCTCAGAAGAGATATATTATACATCTTTCCTTATAGAAATGTGATATAATTTCATTTGGCAAAAGAAAATTTCCAGATTCACTTTTTCTGACTTACTTATAGTTAAGGACAGAAAGACAATCTAAGTGAAATTACCACTGACAAATACGTTAAAATCTCTCTTTTAAAGTTTGTTTTCTATCCTTTAACTAGTTAAAATTACATATATTGCTCTCTTACCTCTTAATTCTAAGCAGTATCTATTCTGTTTTTAATTGAAAGCTTGTAAAACAACTGGCTTCTGTTAGGTTTAAATTTAATTTCATATAAAAATAACCATCTATGTGAATAAACTGGACAGATGGCAACTTGGGTATAGTACAGAGACAAATGGGGTTCTAAAATGAGGGATGCCCCACAGAATGAGGGTTAATCAAGAGGTGTATGTGCAATTCATGTTGATGAATACCAAATTCATGTACGTTACACATAATCATGATGCATGAGTTTGGGGTATAAATTACCAGAGAATCAATCTTACATGATGGAAGACAGTCATACTGTAGGGCAAGTACCTTAATCTATCATCCTGGAATGCATAATATAAAGGGAAGGAAATGGAGTAGGAAACCAGATATTGAACTAAAATTTACAATTCTTTAAGCAAAGGAAAAGAAATACTTTTATAATCAAAGGTCAAAAACTGCACAAAACAAGATGATTTGGGGGGAAATTTGCGTTTGATGACCTGATATGGATTATTTGTACCTTTTCTCACAGTGATAAGAGACAAATAGGATGCTGCAGCTAGAACTCTTACTCTTGATTTTAGAAGCCTATAAAAAAAAAAAAGATAAAACTCATACTGAGCATCCATGTTAACTTACATATGTTTTTGCTATTCTTGCTGTTCAATTTTGTCTGGCTCTTTTTGACTCAATGGAGTACAGGACTTTTATATTTATATCTTATCAAATATGGCTTCTCTTTTATTTAGGGGGTTGATTAAATATTTTTTTAAATCATTAGATTTTTGAATTTTATTATTATATTCAGTCAATAGAAAAGATGATAAAATCTGTTAAGATGAAAAAGGAAACTGGATTATTTACTCACAACAGTTAAACTAGTAGGTGATATCATGAAGGTTATGTGATCATTTCTATTTTGGGTGTTTGAAAACTGGCTAGAATCCTAGAATTTATAGCTCACTGGATCATGGAGTCGTAGACTATAGAGTCTTTTAAAACAGGAATGGACTTTAAAGGCCATCAAATTCATCCTCTTCATTTTGCAGATGAGGAAACTGAAGATACTTAAGTGATTTGCCAAGGGTCAAATCGAACACTGGATTGGAAATTGGTCATCCTAACTCCAAGTCCAACACTCCAGTCCCTGTACCACATACGTAAAATACATATCTGAGGAGTTCAGTCAGTTCTCAAGCCTTTATTACAACATATTCTTAGCAACGAAATTATAATCAGCTGAAGTCAATGAGGAAATAAAAAGCAGAGTAATAAAATGCAGTGTCAATTCAGCATTGAGGGAGAACAATGAAATAAAAGTAGAACTTAGGGAATAAGATAAAGATTGTTTGATCTACAGCATTTCTCTTTGTTAAAAAGAAAATCAAAACACCAAAAAAAAAAAAAATCAAACATATGACCTACTTCAGGGAGCTCCAATTAAAGACCAGGCCTATATAACAGAAATTATTTTTGGTAATTGTTTTTAGAATGTGGTCATGTTCATCCATAATCTTTAGTCTATATGAATCAACTATTGGTACCAATTTAATGAGAGTGAGAGGAAAACAATGAATAGAGAGCTTCACCTGAATTCAGGAAGACTTGCTTTTTTAGTCCTGGCTCTCACATATATAAGCTATTTGACACAGGGAAATCATCATTTAACTTGTCAGTACTCTTAGCAACTCTCTAAGATTTTAATGTTACAGAGAAGATGCCCATCTGCAGGCAGGTTATTCAAAAAGCAGCCTACCATATTTAACCAGAGGCTTAGGAGATTTTAAAATTCAATACCTAGTTAACTCTTAATTTTTTGGTCATGTCTAGAGAAGAATGTCTATGGTTCTCTGCTACTCCAGGGCAAAGTAGCATTGAAATGGGTGAGTAGAATTTCTGTAATGGTTCTACCTTTTCTTTCATCTTCCTCTTCTCCCTACAATAGCTTTTAAAAATCATTGTTTTTAGGTTTCCTCACAGATCCCAGCTTACTTTGAGCTTAGGCAATCTTCACGCTATTCTTACAGTACCATTCATTGGCACAGATGGAGTAATGATAACAGACACTAAATGAAGTCAGGATTATTCAATTCTTAGTTTGCTTTTGTTCTTTCTGTCAAGGAGAATGATTTGGGGCTTTTCCTAGATAATAACAAGAGAACTAACAGGGAGTTGAAATCTAAAACATGAGACAAAGGGGGAGGCAGAAATATTCAGAAGGTATTGAATTCTTCTTTTCCATCCCCAAAATCTGTCCCTACCACTGGAAATATTCAAGTAAAGACAGATTTGTCAAGTGTGTTATACAGGGGATTCTAGATCATGTACAAGTTGAACTAGATAGCCTCTGAGATACTCTCCAAACTCTGTATTCTTTGATTCTATGATTCTGTCAAACTGAATGATAGCCTTCGCTGCCTGGGCAGAGAAACCACTCTGAGCCTACTGAAGTCTTTTCTTATGTTTGAATACGTTATCATGCTTAACACAAAAGGTACCCTTATATAGAAAACTTTCTTAAGAAAAGTCTGGCTTGACAACTGTCCTGGGTTATTAGATAGAGATAATCAAAGCTGGTATGTGCTAAAGTGAATCATTATAAGTGAATAATGGTGAACAATGAACACAATAATTATTATTTTGAGAGGTAGCATAACTTTGTTCATTGGGATATGGAATGGAGACCTGAGAGGAAATGGAAGGGAGATAGATACTGCCTTTGACATAAGGTGGTTGTATGACCCTAAACCACTTGACTTTTCAGTGCCCTCCAAGTTACTTTCTAAGATGATGAGTTACAGAGTTGCTTTTATGCATTAATAAGAGTTTTCTTTCTTTTCCCTTTATTTCTTGGAGGGGCAATTGTGATTAAGTGATTTGTCCAAGGTCACATGGCTAATGTGTTAAGGGTCTGAGCTCAGATTTGAGCTCAGGTTCCTATTGACTCCAGGGCCAGTGCTGTATTCACTGTACCACCTAGCCACCCCAGTAAGAGTTTTCTTACCAAAAATTCTCTGCAAATGAAATTCTAGGCAAAACATATACACACACACACACGCGCGCACACACACACACACACACACACACACACACACTGTTCATATTTCCATTGCAATATTAGGTTTACAAAATGCTTTGACGGGGCAGTTAGGTGACACAGTGGATAGAGCACTGGCCCTGGAGTCAGGAAGACCTGAGTTCAAATTTGACCTCAGGCACTTACTAGTTGTGTGTCCCTGGACAAGTCATTTAACTCTGATTGCATAAAAATGCTTTCTATACAAGAATATCTGAGGTAGAGTTTGTAGATAGTATTTCTATTTTCCACATAAAGAAACTGAGGCTCAGAAATATGAACTGATTTGCCTGTGGTCCTGTAACTGGTAACAGACATAGGTTTGAGACACAAATTTTCTGACTCCAATTGCAATCTCCTGTTTCTACTGTACCTCCCTGTTTCTGAGTCAATCTAGAGTTAAGTGACACATGAGAGAAAACTATATGTCAGTTTGGGGAATCTATACTTTCTCCTCTTTCCCAGTGCTCTACAAATTGACCAGAACACAGTCACAAGACAAAAAGGGGATTTGGACAGTGGTGGTCAAAGAGAATGCACTATACTATGATACACGTATTTCCTATTTTGAATACTGTAGTCTGTCTTAGTATATTTAATTGCACTGATAGTTACAAATAGATGATAAATTAAGTGATTACATAGATGATAGATAGATAGATAGATAGATAGATAGATAGATAGATAGATACTTGACAGACAGACAATACAGATACATACAGCTATAGATATAGATTTGGGCACCATTTACTTCTTGATATAATTTCAAAAGTAGAATAGCTCAAAAGATACTGAATTATTTAGTTCAACCTTCCCAATGCCTCCCCTCCCCTTTGGAAAAGTGATTTTTATTTTAGTTCATAAAACTAATAACAGGCAGAATTTTTTATTCCAACCCTGCTCACTCCAATTGAAATTATATTCTACTTTCCCCACTCCCCATTTCACAGTTCCTTCTCCCCATGCTTCTTACATATGCCTCGTGTTTTTTTTTTCCTACAACACTGGACACATTCTTACTTCCAACCTATATTTTAGACCCCAACTCTGCACTTTTCTAACTCTTCTCACAATAGTCTGGAACACTTATTCCATTGTGAATCAACCACATTTGTCCTAAAATAACTTAGCTGTCCTCTTTCTTCCTGTAACAACTAATCTGTTTATCTTTCTTGGGTAGGCATCACCTTCCTGCTTTCAAGTTGCTAAATGAATTCTCAATTCCTTCTAAACAGATGAAAACAGTGACAAATTTTAATTTTAATTCAGATTCTTTAGTAGATGATTTTTATCAGTGATAGATCCTAGATTTGATATTCAAAATCATAAGCCCGAATTTCCTTTTGATCCTACTTATGAGTGATCTTTTGTATCTAATCACATGTGTGAAGTACCTAGCATAATATGAGTTCATATAACATGATCTGAGAAAGATTTGTGCAATCTGAATCCATAGATTATGGTCCAAAAGTAGCTTGGCAGTATGTAGCAGTTCTCAAAGTGTGGTCCATGGAATTCTAGGGTTCCCTAAGATCCTTTTAGGAGATGTGAGAGATCGTGATGACTTTCATGATGATATCCAGATATTATTGTTCTAATTATCTTGCTTTCTTCAACTACATATCTGTATGAGGCCATAAATAGATGGATGGATAGATAGATAGACAGATAGATAGATAGATAGATAAATAGATAGATAGATAGATAGATAGATAGATAGATAGATAGATAGATCTTTCAGCCAGAATAACATCCTAACATTAAATACAGAAGCAAATATGAGAATATAGCTAGGGTGCTAGGCATTAAAATATTGCCAAACTGAATAAACTCTGTCACTCTTTTCACCAATATTTTTGCTTGAAAATAGTTATTTTTCATAAACTCTATGATTTATATAAACACATATTAGACATTATTATTATCTTAAATGAATAAATAAAGGGATGTTATATTTTAATTTTTCAAAATTAAATATATTTTCCCCACTTTCATGTTAAATTAATTTTCAATTTTTTTTTCTAAATAACATTTTTATTTCTAAATTCAATCCCTTCTTCCCTCCCATCTTCTCCTCTCTGAGATGATAAGCAGTCAGATATAGTTGTTTATATGCAATCATGTAAAACATTTCCATGTTAGTTATTTTGTTCAAAAAGATTTGAATAGAAGAAAAAGAATGAAAGAGAAAAATATCATGCTTCAATCTTTATTCAAACAATATCAATTCTTTCTCTGTAGACACATAGTATGCTTTATCATTAGTCCTTTTTGATTTTCTTAGATCCTTGTATTGCTAAATGCTATAAATATCAATAAATAAAATGCACTTAAAATGTCTTTGTCATCCTTAATAATTTTCAAGAATATAAAGCAATACTGAGAGCCAAAAGTTTGAAAGATCTTAATGTGGTGGATAAAGCATTGGACTTAAATTAGAAAGTCGTGTGTTCAAATCTTGCCTTGAACTCTTAATATCTGTGTGATCCTGGATCAGTCAGTTAACTTTTCTGTAACTCTTTTTTTTATCATCTGTGCAATGAAATGTATATACCTAATGTTTTCTAGTGCCACATCCAGCTCACAATCTATGACCCTATGATCTTGTGATCTTCCATAGCAGATCAGCCTCAATGTCTTCTCTAGCAAAAATGCCAAGGACTTGAAACTTTTATGTGGACAGATGGGTGAACAGCTGCCAAAAGAGCTAACACAGAAGCTTTGCTTCATTCATTATCCAGTAGGTTGTGCTGGAGAATCATGCAGTCTGAAGATTTATCACTTTCAATTATAAAGGGGATATCACAGAGTTTCAAGAACTCCATTTCATTGCAGCAATGATACAGTATAAGTACAAAAAAAAAAATGTTCATTACTACCATATTCTAAATACCACTGTTCTTTTTATGTATGAAGGGAATGAATCCACTACAGGAAGATGAAGCGAGTGTAGGTGGACATCATGTTCTCAGCTAGCATGTAGCTGCCACCCACAAATATACTGTGCCTGATTTGGAACATGAGCTTTCCTGCTAGGTCATATAATTGTATTTTTTCAGATCTGGATAGTAATCAAAAGTCAGCAGTCCAGGCTCCAAGTAAAATGACAGACTGGTTGAAAAATTGAAAATGCACAAATATTGTATACTGTCATCCCTTCTTTTTAGCATCTAGTTTGACAAGATGATTAAAATAATGCAGGATGATGGTAGAGAATCCTCAGAAAGGAAGCATACAGTCCTCATGTTTAAGGCTTAGAAAATGACAGAATCTCACATTAAAAATTAGAAAATAACTGGTGAATAAGATATTTCCAGGCTACAGCAATGGGGTCTTTAACATGTTATCCAGTCAGAAGGAATGGGAATTTAGCATATAGCCCTAGGATTTGTGGAATATTTAAATATAATGAGAATTAAGAGAGTTTATTGACTAACTATAGATAATTTCAATGGTTGCTCTCACAATAGGATAAGTAATTTGCTTTCTTTTTTTTCATTGTTAAGGGTCAGAATTAAGAGGTCAAGTAACTAAAGAATTTAGATTCTTTGGCTAACAGAAAATTATG
>JAQQSV010021697.1:0-10736 GCA_028646515.1 Pseudochirops corinnae | reverse complement strand
TTTCATAGAGGTTTTATTAATTACTAAAGGCTAAGTACCTGCTTACTTAACAAAACAGAAGGGGTCTTCAAATTTAAATTAATTGCCATTATAACTAGATAATATCAAAGGTTCTTTCCATGTTCAATGGCTTCTGTGGGTTTGAAGATAGAGGTTATTCCAAATATTTTGAATAATAATTCTGAATAAGAGAAACAATGAAAACACAGATCTTTGAATACCTTTGTAAATAAGAATGAAAATCAGAAGGGGGAGGCAAATTGTAAGTAAATTACAAAGAATGTGTTGGGGACAGGATTTGAAACCACTTCTCTTGTTTTTGAGGCCATTTTTTATCTATTACATCTTGTCACTTCTCAAAGCTTTAAATGTATTATTAGCAGGAGGGGCAGGGGGAAAGGGATAAAACAGAGATGCCCACCCAGTTCTGGAGTGAGACAGTCATCTCCTCTTCCCAGAACAATGCAGCACTGTCCTTCATGGTTACTACAAAATAAATATGGAAGCTGAGTTTGCTAAACATATTGAGTTTTTAAAAGTCCTTTAGGGAGGACGTTATGATGAAAAAGAGGCATGATGAAGAACCAGGGTAAGAAGGCCACAACTACCAAAAATTTACATCATTCAGTTTCATGGAATTGAAAAGAATTCAGCAAACAATTTATTAAGCATTGATTGTGTGCTAGGCAATTGGCCTGCTAAAAATGACCAAAAATGAAATCAGCTCTGCTCTCAAGGAGTTTACATTCACCTGAAGGAATAAAATGATATACAAATAGAGGGATTAGGGAAGGTTTCCTGTAAGAAGTGGTATTTGAGATGAGGTTTGAGGGACATGATGGATTTTTATGGATGTGGGTAGCTTGGTGGCATAGTGGATAAGGTGCTGCCCTGGAGCCAGGAAGACTCATTTTCCTGAGTTCAAATCTGGCCTCAGATACTTATTAGCTTTGTGACCCTGGGCAAGTCACTTCACCCTGGTTGCTTCAGTTCCTTCATCTGTAAAATGAGCTGGAGAAGAAAATGACAAACTACTCCAGTATCTTTGCCAAGAAATCCCCAAATGGAGTCACAAAATGTTGAACATGACTGAAACAACTGAACAACAACAACAACATGGAGTTTAAGAGGCAGAAGGGAGGTATAAGTTCATTCTAAGGTATAAGTGCCAACTCATGCAAAGGCAGAGGCAGGCAATGGGATGTTGAATTGAAACAAGACTCAGCTTATCCTTTGATCGGAATTTGGATTGCATGAAGGAGAAGAATTAGCCATAAGATTGGAAAAGTGGACAGAAACCCAGTTGTAGAGGGCTTTATCTATCAGATGGAAGCGTTTGTATATTCTCTTTAGAAATAATTGCCACAAACTTCCTGAATCTCTATAGAATGTCAGCTTGGTACTCTCATTTCATATCACTAATGCTTTACTTCTGAAAATCCACAAGAAAGTACAAATTGAGTAGCACCTTTAGGCACTGTTGTTCTTTTGTCACACATTGCAACAGAAAAGTCATGTGAAGTATCTCAAAACTATGATAATCTATACTTTTCTTATGGCTTCAAGAAATGACAGAAAGAAGGTTGAAGGTAGGATGTGAGGAAAAAGGCAAAAAAAGGTGATGATAGACAAGAACAACCTTAAAAATAATAATCAAAACATGAAATCTTATTTTAATCTTTTAGAATTTAATTCATACCTCTGTCTTTTTTTTCACCTCTATAAACCTGGCCTGAGTCCTTAACAGAGCATCTTTTCAGAGGGTGGACTTAAATGATAATGATTGTGAGAGTGAGGAAGAATGCCTTGCTAGGAAGCAATTCCTATCAGACTAGTCAGAAAAAAAAAAAAAACAATCAGAAATTTTGTTTTCAGCTTCCAAACAAGCAAAAGAAATGTTCTTACTTTGAAGTGGAATGACTTCCATCAGCCCAGCAATTGCGAGTAACTTTGGTAACTTATCTTTACTCATTAACTATTGGGGAGGATAAGTTTAAAAAATAACTTCCTTTTAAGTTTCTGAGACTTTCAGAGCAATTGGGGGAAAGGTGATTAAGGAAGTAAAGAAGACTTTGGTAGAATGATGTTTAATTCCCAAATTCCCGAATTTTAGAGATAGAATAGCCCTTAAAGATTGAGTCTAATTATATCTGAAATCCCCCCAAATTTCCTCTACTGACAAATCCTCAGAGTTACTACATGAAGACCGTTGGTGAGAGAGATCCCACCACCTCCCAAGGCAGCCCATTCTACATTTGGATAGCTCTATTTATTGGGAAATGTCTCCTTACATCAAGACCTTATCTGCCACTGAGACTTCCTGGTTTTATCCTCTGGGGACAAGCCAAATTAGTCTAATCTCTTTTCCATCCCTTGAAACACTGGATATAGTCATCACATGACCATTATAATTGCCCCCACCATATTTTTTCTCTATTTCAGGATCAATATACCAAGTTTTCATAACTGATTCGTATATGGAATGAATTTAAGGTCCTTCATCATCTTGGTCAACCACCTTTGGATGCCTTCTGATTTGTCATCATCCTTCCTAAAATGTGTTATCCATAATGAAGCCAGTATGTCACATGGCATGTGACCAGTGAAGAGTAAATCATAACTATTGATTAAATTGTTCTAGATATTAGACTTCTCCTTATAGATTTTAAAGTGGTGCCCATTTATTCAGTTGCATATTATACTTCTGATCCATACTATAATGAAAACCAAGAAAACCTCAAGATATTTTTTGTACTGTCTAACCATCCCTTCCTCAACTTATCTTGGTAAAGATTTTTTTTAAAAAACTCAAGTAAGGTATTACATTTATTTTTATTGAATTTAGTATGATTAGATTTGTTTTGGTCTATTGCAGTGTTTTTGGATCCTGACTCTGTAATCAAATATGTAATTCCATTGACTCTATAATCCTTATGGTTTTGTATCTTTATCTATGCCATGCAGAGCTTTAAGATTTGAAGAGTGTTTTCTCATAAAATCTTGCGAGTACATTTTAAAGATTAGAAAATGGAAGTTTTGAACTGTTCAGAAATGTGCTTAGAGTCACACAGACAGTATGAGGCTGAAACAGAATTGAAGTCCAAGGTTTCCTGACTTTAAGCCCAGCAGCCATTTCACCGTGTAACTCCAGTTTTCATCATGACCTGATGCATTGGCTCAATGAAAAATATGAGCTTTTTGTTGCTATCTCATTTTTATAGCCTTTGGGCACACTGTAGAATTAAGCTAGTCAGCTCCTTTATTGGCCTCTCTGAGGAGAAACTGTGGGCCAGACATCTATTTAGCTGTAGCTTACCTATGTCTTTGTGTTCCATTCATGGTCAAAATGTCAATATGGATGTCATTCAATTGTTCTGGTATTAATTATGTATTAGCTTTTATAAATATGTATATATATATATATATACACACACACACATACACATGCATATAAAATTTTGCTGGTCATTGGACAAAAATTTCAAAATACCAATAATTGAATCAGTTTTGGTAGATGGCTTTATAATTGCAATTCTCAGCACTTTCTGCCCCCTTTTGCCATTCTACCACTGTAAACAATGAAGCAAGGGGGAGGGGCACACAGCATTGAAGGTTATGTGGCATTTTTTGTTTGTTTCATGGTTTTTCATGGAAAAAATTTCATCACAAGAAGTAAATTTGATAGTAATGAGTCTATCCATATTTGCTGGGCTAGGTCATGCAGTATATCACAGTATAGCACATTGGCATTAAAGAGATCATCCAGGAAATGTATAATAGGGAACTATGGCAGACTGGCTATATATGAACAGCAAGGGATAACAAATAGAGAGCTCTACTGGTATCCTGACAAAATTAAAAGACCTAGTGGAAGTCTCTAGTGTTTTGGGTATATTTTCTGTTTATGGAATGATATGACCAATGCTTCATAGGATAAGAAGGTGTCAATAGGTAGGCAATAATCTGCTCCATTAGGGGTGAACACATGTTAATGAGGTTATGGGCCCATTGAAGTATTATTATAGTGTGTAGGTTCTTAAATTATGACATTGCAAGTCATGGGACATCATAGTCTTTGATGAATCAAAGTGGAGTGAAACAAAGGGTAATGGAAGGCACGTGACAGATATATAAGATGCCAGTATGATTGAACGGAAAAGCCAATCATGTAGCAAGAAAGAGGGAGAACTGATGGATATGCCTGATAGCCTGCTTATTCCATTTTCATCCACGAACTGTCAGGATATCTAGAATGCCCTCAACATATCAGGCAGACCACTGTGAGGGATTTCTGGGAGGATATGGATGATTGTTGCATGATATCCAAGTCAGTTAGTCAGTTGATAATCATTTATTAAATGCCTACTATGTGTCAGGGAAATGTGCTAAGTGCTAAGGATACAAAGAGAAACAAGACAATTCCAGCCTTTAAGGAGCTAACAGTCTAATGGGAGAAACAACAAACAAAAACTAGATATACGTGGACTACGTACAGGATAAATGGGAAATACTTAACAGAGGGAAGGTATTAGAATGAAGAGGAGTTGGGAAAAATTTCCTGTAGAAGGTGGAATTTCAGTTGAGACTTGAAGGAATCCAGGGAAGGGAGGAGGTAGAGATGAAGAGGAAGAGCATTCCATGGATAGGGGTCAGCTAGAGGAAATGTTCAGAACTGAACGTCTTGCTCATGCACCAGCTAGGAGGGCAGTGTCACTGGATTGAAGAATACATGGCTGGGTGTAAAATGTAAGAAGACTTGGAAAGGGGGTGGACTAGGTTATGAAAGACTTGGAATGCCAAATGAAGGATTTTGTATTTGAACCAGGAGGTGATAGGGAGCCAGTGGGGTTTATTGCATCTAGAGGGGTGGGGAGACCTGTAAGCAATGGATGAGTTACTATCTCTGTTACTGGAAGGAGTATGTACATTAACATCTTGGTAAGGAGGAAAGAATGCTAGGTCTGTAGTTAGAAGAATCTGAGTTTGAATCCTGACTGTGTAACCTTGACCAACTAAATCTCTTTGGGATTCTGTTTCCTCATCTGTAAAATGAATATTGGATTAATTGACCTCTAAGTTCCCATTATCCTCAAAATCCATGATGCTGCAAATGTGAGATCACAGATGCATCTAAGTGGATGCAGATAAAGCAAAGATTACACAATTTACTTCTACAATACTTGGTCATGGGTTTATGTATAGTTCCCACGGGGCTAATATAACTTATATCAGAGGTTCATATCGAAGGAAAATAGGGAAAAAAAATGAACAAATCTCTTTGGCTCGGAACAAATAATTCTGCCTTGACCAAGAGTACTTAATCATTTTGTATCATGGACCTCTTTGGCTGTCTGGTGAAGCCAATGGACCCTTTCACAAAATTATGTTGGTAAATTCATAAAGCAAAATGCATAAGGTTACAAAAGAAACCAATTATATTGAAATACAGATATCAATATATATTTAAAACCTCATAGAGTCATGGATTCCAGTTTAAAACTCCTAATAGACTAAACCAGGGGTGGGGAGCCTGTGCCCTCAGGGCCACATGTGGCTCTCTAGGTCCTCAAGTATGGCCCTTTGACTAAGGACCTAGAGGGCCACATGTGTCCTCAAGGCCACAGGTTCCCCACCCCAGACTAAACCTTTCTTCTTCTTCTTCTTCTTCTTCTTCTTCTTCTTCTTCTTCTTCTTCTTCTTTTTGTCTTTTTGGAGGGGGGAAGGCAGGGTGATTGGGGTTAAGTGATTTGTCCAAGGTCACACAGCTAACACTGTGTTAAATGTCTGAGGCTGGATTTGAACTCAGCTCCTCTTGACTCCAAGACCAGTACTCTATTCACTGCACCACCTAGCTGCCCCTAAACCTTTCTTCTTACTTCTTACCCGGTCCCAGCCTCCTAAACCACAGAACAATGTTCTGTTTAGAACTCATCTCCTCCTCCCTTAGTGTGACACTTTGATGTGAGTTTGATGAACATGATTGGCTCCAAATCCTAGCTTATTCCCCCAAGTAAGAAAATGACCAATGCATTTTGCTACCCTGAGCTAAGCTCTATAACATGGATCAACTTCACTCCTAAGTACATTTCTAATAGCTGTCACAAAAACACAATAAAAAGAATTTTAACAAGGGAAGGACCAATGAGGTTATAATGAGAGAATCCTTGGTTCTTGACTACTTTCTAGTACAGTGCTTTTATTCATGATCAGAGAGCAGTAACTGAGAGTTTTATGAAGGAGGACAATTGGAGGAGAGGAGAGATCTGAAGACTTAGGCATCAAGCACCTTGGGTTCTATTCTCAGACCTGCCAGCAACTCGGTGGGTAGAGTATGGATACAGCTGTCACATCTGAGCTCCTCTAGTCTCCACAAATAGACTGGGGCTGATCCAGGCTAACCTCTTTCCTACCCTTCAGAAATCCTCTGCAAATTAATGTACTGATTGGAATTACATACCACACAGTCTTGAATAGGCCTGAGTGAGGCATCTGCTGGGAGAGAATGAAGTTACATGTCTAGATAACACACACACTCACACACACATATTCACATATACATCAACACATACATACACTCACAAATAATTATGATAGCTGCTTGGGATAGAATCAAGACAAAAAAAGCTGTCTTCAAGGAGTTTATATTCTATTAGGGAATACAACATGTGAAAAGTAATCCTTTGAGGAAACAGGCAGAATTACCACCTATGAACTAATATTTTTACTCCTTTTTCTCTCTCGAGCTTAAGCATAATTGAACATGTTCCCTGAAGATCTTCAGGAGTGTTTTTATACTCCCAAAAGATAAAATAAAGCTGAAGATGTAGATGTCTGGTGAAGATCTAATCAGGAGTTGTTGTTCTGGAAAAATGGGCTCACAATGCGATAACATAAGGTCAGCTTGGGACCTATTGGTATTTAGCCCTTCAGTTTTTGCTAGAGTCGTAATGGCTTCAAGGAATCTGACTTTGTCTCCACCCATTACAGTGGCAGCAATCTGAATTGTACTGTCAGAGGTAGTGTGATACAGCAGATATTCCTGGATCTGGATTCAGAGGTCCTGGGTTCAAATCTTGCATCTGAATTTGAGAGTGGGATGAGACCTCAGTGGCCAGCTAGTTCAGCTTTCTCATTTCACACATGAGGAAGCTAAGACACAGAGAGGCTACACACAGCATGCCAAGGAGTGTCTCGACGAAGTTCCAGACAGAAGCTTTCTTGATTCTTTTTAAAAAACGTATTTGCTATTAGTTTACAACATTTAGTTCTGTAAGTTTTTGAGTTCCAAATTTGCTCCCCTGATGGTGGCATGCAATCTGATATGGGTTCTACATATACCTTTACATTAAACATTACTCAAGTTGTAAAGAAGAATTATAACCAAATGAATGAATAATGAGGAAGAAGAAACAAAACAAAACAGGCTTTCCTGATTCTACATCTAGTACTCTGCCCTTTCGGCACTACCCAACTGCCAGGTTAGGGTTCTTTGGGGTTAGGTTCCCAGAGTCTTTGTCAGTCTAGAGAGCCTTATCTATTGTTGGGGCCCCTGATCTCAGAAGCTGGTTAACAATAACAATTTTAGATTTGTTGGAGGCCTGCTATTGTCACCTTGGTATTAGTACATTGAACTGTTGATAATGTCATTGGTGGTGCCACATGTCTGACTTTAGCCACTCCAAATATGGCCATGGTAATATTAAAGGCAGTCCCAGAAGTAATGTGGCACAATGGAAAGAATATTAGCTTTAAATACAGGGACTCCAGTCCTGCCTATGGGATATTGGGCAAGTCACTTAGCATCCTTAGTCATCTGTTTTCTCATCTGTAGAATGAGGGGTTAAACCATATGGCTTCCAATGTTCCTGCCACTTCAAAGCTATGATTATATGATTGGATCACTTCTGGAAAATGACCAGAGAAAAATATACAGTGGGCCCTAAATTTCAGCTGAGTAGGGGATATAGCCAGCACTTATTAAGAAAAGAGCTGGATATGACTAGGTATATCATTTGAAAGAAAAAAAAGTAGAGCACCATTTTATTTGAGAGTTTGCTTTATGAAATAAATTTGAAGCTAGAAAAATGCCAGAATGAGGAATTTCAGTCTTCTTCATCTTTACCATAATAGTAGCCACATATTTCTTCAAAAGTTCAATAATTAAAATGGTCAGGTGGGATTCAAGATGATGGCAGTAGAAGAGGTATATTTATCACTCCCTAAGATGATCTAAACAACTTTTGAAAATGAGTTTACTTAAAACCTTAGGGAAGGCTGCCTTCAAGGCTTCTATTGTGTGAAATATTTTCATGTCTACACCCTTTATGTAGAGTTGAGATTCAATAGATCATAGATTTAGGGTTGGAAGGGATTATAAAAACCTTCTAGACCGACCTCCTCATTTTACTGATTCAGAAACTGAGGTCCAGAGAATTTAAGTCCTTACCCAACCTTACACAGGTAGTAAGTGGAAGAATGAAGATTTGAGCCCAGGCTTTCTGACTCCAAACCCATCTGTCTTCCCACTATACCAATCCTCTTTTGAAATCTACTCAAATGTTGGCTATAAACATATTACCCGATCAAACTGAGCAATTATCTATGTCATCTAAGAAATTAAAGGTGTCAAGGAGGTGGCCTGGAACACTCGCCAGTGTGGCTTAAACCAAATTAAAATTTAATTGGGAAATATTTAACAAAATAAATAAAAATAAAATAAAACTAAGTCATGTATCCTACAGTGATCCTTATGTATGGTTCAGGGATCCTTCCCCCATTCTACCACCTTCCACTCTGCACCTTTTTCTATCTGAGTTTGACATCACAGGTGTATGGGTCAAAATAAAAGGTAACAACAAAGGCATATTTTATATTTCAAGAATGTGCCTTGTTTCTGCAGCCTAATGGGGTCACAGCCAATCAGGAAACAATAGTTAGAAGAGAAAAGACCAACAGAAGCACAGATTTGTTACACGCTGTAGAAGTCATTAAGTATGACTCAGGTGGAAAAATGTGTAACTTCTCTTTTTGACAGTGATGACAATTTAATAGTTTTTGACTCTACCAGAGTTACGTGGAGCATCCTGAGGCAATGAAAGGGGTTGTTTATTTAGATGATAAACAAGCTTTTATTCGCTCCTTGGCTGTGTGTATGTGATCTGAAGTCTAAGGCCATCAGGGATTCACTTATGTTGGTGACTAGTCAGACCATTTGGGCTTGAAATAGGCCTCACTTAATGCAACATGTTAGTGCATGGCATTACTAATGAATGTCCACATGGATGGACACATGTGCACACTATCAACTAGGCAGGCTCCCTGGGGTGTGATGCTGACAAGGAAACATTTGGCAGAGGAAAAATGCCTCCCATTTGGACTCTTCTACTCTTTGAGTAAGATCTATGAAACCAGTTATATTTTTAGGGCTGATTGGCTCCCAAGAACAGGCTGGATAAATTCTGGTAATGTGAAAAGAAGAGAGTTTCTAGGACTGGATAGGGAATGGTAGATCAGCAATGAGAATTCCTAAGATCTGTAATGTAAGATGCCCTGGAGTATTGTGCTTAATCCTATGGTCCAGAGCTTTAGAAGAGCATTGATAAGCTAGAGAATATCCAGGGAAGAGAAACCAGAATGGAGAAGGGCTTTGGGTCCATGTCACTAAGGACTACTTGGAAAAACTAGGGATGTTTAACACAGAGAAGAGAACATTCCAAGGGGAACATGATGATTACCTTTGAGTATATGAACAGCTGTTGTGAGTAAGAGAGATTAGATTTGTTCTATATGGCTCCAGAAGGCAAAAGTAGGCTTAATAGGAGGAGGCTGCAACTAGATAAATTTAGGTTTGATGTCAGAAAAAAAAAAACTTCCTAAAAATGAAAGTTATCCAAAAGTGGAAGGGACTGCCTTGGGAAGTCATAAGATCCCAGTTCTCAAAGTGGACCTACCCAAGGACACATGTAACATAGAGTCAGGGTTTGACTTTATGCTCAGTGTTCTTTCCACTGGACAATGTCTACCTTCCTGTTTTATGACCACATGTGAAAATGAAAGAAATGTTAAGAGAAAGAATTGGTAGCTTTTTGGGGATTGAGGTTAGATGGGGTATTGAACCTATAATTTCACCTGTGTGAGCAGCACCTCTCTAATTTACGGCACTAATGTGAATCAGCAATTCTTCTGTACCATCTAGTCTTAGAGAGCTACCTAGGACACTGAATGGTAAGGGTCCTGGTTCAGAATCACAGAACCAATATGTGCCAGAAGTAGGAAGTGATGCCATATCTTTCAAGGTTGGACCTCTATTCACTTTGCCATGATGCCTCTCAAGACTATGCTAATGACCAGAAAAATGAAACTGGTTAAATTCCCTTCTTTATGTCCACTGCTTACATCCTGTTCATAAAGAGAATCTTTAATTTTAAAATGGATATAAATTTTCTTTATGGTCTTTCACAGAATCATAAAATCACAGACTTTCAGTGCATCAAATGCCAACTTGGGCAAACCATGTCGAATGGACGATCTTTTCTATAATGTGACTATGTGTCCACCTAACCTTTGCTTAAAGACTTCCCATGAAAGGGATCCTAGTCCCCTAGTTGATCAGTTCTTTAGATAAATGGTGTCAATATCATATAGAAATAGTTCCCTGCAGTCTTAGAAAACCACAAATTACATTATCTAGGTTGTATTGTATTTTCATTTATTTTGTTAAATATTTTCCAATTTTT
>JAQQSV010021696.1:0-10737 GCA_028646515.1 Pseudochirops corinnae | reverse complement strand
CTTTCTTTCTTTCTTTCTTTCTTTCTTTCTTTCTTTCTTTCTTTCTTTCTTTCTTTCTTTCTTTCTTTTTTAAAGCTTGTTGACTTGGATGGTCAATCTACCTAAGTTTTGAGGCACTTAGGAGCAATTGGGTACCAATCAGGTATAGTTTTTGGATCAAATCACATCATGAAGACTATCAAAGCATAGAAGGTATGTGTTGGATAGGAGGAGTATTCATATTGATAAAATCTCAGTGCCTTGGAATTTTGAAGTAATTTAGTGATATGTTGTACATTTTTAAAGGTTTAAACTGATTTTTTTGGTGGGTCATTGGCACTCAGTTTGAAAAGTAAACCATCTCTATATAGCTAGTTTAAAGAAATGAAAAGAAAAAGGATCTAAGTTATCAACTTTGGTTCTTCTTCATCTAGAGTTATATGACCAATTTTCTTAATACATTTGAATATGATACTAATGATAGTGTCACAATTTCTACAAGGTAGGTCATATGATTAATATAATTTATTAAAAACATTTTATTTTGTCTTCCAAAATTTTCTTTCATTTTAGTCTTACACATTTTTGGATTATGGGGTGGTGGAGGGGGGAGCCATTGGTAAATGAATATTTTCTAAAATTTTTCATGCATATGCTTGTATTGTGATAACAAATATGGATTTCTCATATAATTTAATACTAAAGTTTAATGGCTGTCTGTCAATTCACTGGATAAAAGTTTATTTTGGCCTTTTTTCTTCCATTCATTGTTTCTAAATTTTTTGAAGTTACAGTAATCTAGCACTGCTTGATTTCATGATCTCTTAGTCCTGACTTATACAAAGTATTGTCTGATAATCAGTAAAACAACTTTTTGATGATGATATTGATGGACAGGACTAAATCCCAGGTTACAGGTGCTAACTATGTTATGTATCAGAATTTTAAGAGACATTATTTAAGAGACATCAGCCATTAATCTGTGCTCTAAGGAACACACTGGTTATGCAGCAAAAGTGAGGGATAAACAGTTGGATAGCCCCACAAAATATTATAAGGACTAGACTCTAGTCACCAGAGGAAGGCTTCCACCTTGTTGGATAGGTCTTCATTGGAGGATTTTGTGAAAGAACGTTGCCTCTTTGCAGCTTTTGCTACTTACTATTTAGCTTCTTCTGGATGCTTTCTCCTCCTTTGGCTTCTTCTCTCAGTTCTCCTACATGTCTGACTTACTCTTTTCTATCTCCTTTGTTACCGATCTCCTACCCACTAAGTGTGGTTGTGGTCCCAGGTTCCATTTTGGGCTTTCTCTTCTTTTTCTGTATCTGCTTTCTTAGAGCTCTCATTAGCTCCCCGGAGTTCCAAGTATTATCTCTACATAGATTATTCCCTAATCTATGTATGCAGCCTTAATGAATGATTATCAGCTCTTTACAAGTCATCTTTTCAATGTCCTGTATAGACAGTTCTTGTCTGAAAGAGAATTACCTTTATTTTTACCTTTTAAAATTCTGAATCTAATAAACCAAATGAAAATGAGCATTTTTCTCTTGTAAGTCTATTATCTACAGCTTGATTTTCTTTTTAATCATGTAATAAATTCAGCATGCAGCTTTCAAAACTGTTCTGATGGCCTTTGATTCCTTTTGACCTTTTTTCCAAACCAGAATTTTCTTACTCCTAAATATGCCACTTCTACAAACTTCCCAATTTTATTTTGGAGTTGTCCTTATCCTTCTAGTCATCCAGGTTCTTAACTTTAGAGCTATCATTGTCTTTTGTTAGGCACTGTTGATCTTACCTCTACAGTAATGTTAAAAAATTATTCCCTTTTCTCCACTCTCACAGTACTACAGTAATTCAGGTTTTCATTACCTCTCATCTGTAGTACTGCAACAGTCTCTTAATTGGTCCCCTACTTCTCGGTTTTTCCCTTGCTAATCCATCTTCCACATGCCTGCTCAACTAATTTTCCTAAACCACAGGGAGAAGAGGTCTGGCCAAGTGACTCCTACTCAAAAACTTTCAGTGTCTTTCAGTTGCCTTCTTGATAAACTAGCATTGCCTTTGCTGAGCAATTAAGGCTCTCCACAGTCTGGTTCCCAAGTATCCTTCTGTTATTTCATACTTCAGCTGGATTGTACTACTTAACTAGCTGTACCCTGCATACTTGATAATCTATTTCTTGCCTCCATGGATTACTCAAGTCATTCCCCATGACTGGAATGCAATCCTTCATCTTCAAATCCCAGAATCCTTCTCTTCTTTTAAGGCTCAGCTATAGTATCAATTCCTCAATGGAATGAATGTTTCTGGATCCTTTTAGTTAGTGTTTTCTCCCTCTTAAGTTGTTCTTCATCACATAATTTATGTATTTTTTCTGCCTCCAGTGTGGCAGCTAGGCAGTGCTTGAAGTCAAGAAGTCCTGAGTTCGGATTTGTCCTCAGACATTTACTAGCTGTCCACTGAATCTCTGTCTGCCTCAGAATATTTACACCTACTCCCCAGAGTTGTTGTAACAATCAAATGAGATAATATTGGTAAAGTGCCTGGCACATAGTAAGTGCTTAATAAATGCTTCTTCTTCCCTTCTCCCTTTAACCCTCATGGAATGCAGTTCCTTTGATGAGAGAGAACTTTTTCTTTTTTGACTTTGTAGTCCTGGGGCTTTGCATATAATAGGCCCTTAATAAATGTATGTAGAATTGAGTTAAATTGAGAAATGTTTCACTGGATTAAAAGGCATGCATCTCCATTGGAGAGATTGTCTGTATCCAGGAGATCACAAACCCATTGAAGTGACTCGTGCTGATAGTAATATTAATGATGATGTTATCATTAATTCAATTACACAATACTTTAATGTTCACAAAATGCTTTCCTCACAACAACAATCATGTGAAGTTGGCATTGTAAGTATAATTATTTGCGTTTTACAGATATGGAAATTGAGGGTCAGAGAAATTAGGTAGCTTATCTAGTATTATTCAAGTAGCAAATCAGTAAGTAGGAGGAAGTAGTGTAGAAGTAAGAATACTGGTGTGTGAGCACGGATCTCTTCTTATCTCAAGTTCATTGTCCTTTCCACATTGACTCTCTAAATCCTTTAAATATTTATTTAAAAATTAAATTCGTTTGGCTTGGAGCTTTTTTTTTTTGTGAACTCCTTCCATTGAATAATTAATGATAACATGGAACCCTATTACAAACCATTTTTGAGAATCATGCCTCCTACACTGACCACCCACCCACATTACTTCTGTCAAGGAACTTTTTCATAGGATGTACCATATTTGAAGTAAAAGATACTTTATGATCTAGTGAAATTTTGGATTACATGGCACTGTTCACTATTCAGCATACATTTATGAAGGTGGACTAATGAATGGCTGGTTAGATTTAGGAGACTATGGGAATTATTGGTTTTACCCAATAGGTGAATTGTTAAAATTTTCCTGTAAATAAAATCATGTTTTAATTGTAACTGGGAAACTTGTTATTTAAGAAGTCTCATCACAGATAGAAATAAAAGGCATCTGTTTAACATGAGAAATACCTCAAAAAGATGTATGTTTATTAGAAAGTTTTTGTTCCTTTAAAATCTGAAGTACATAGTAAATTGCCCATTTGTTATGTGACTGCTGTTTAATACAGTGCCCTCCCAGTGCCCAACACATAGTAGGTGATTTTAAAAATGTTTGCTAGATAGTGGTTTTTATTGCTTTTTTTTGTTTGGGGGTTTCTGTATTATTTTGTGAAATCTCATTATACTTGTTTGGTTCATTTTGATTAACATGAAAACAAGGCACCTGGATTTTATGTGGATTTAGATTGCTGAGAAGCAGCTTGGTATACAGTGGGACAAATATTCTCTTTATAGTCAAAGACCTTGGGTAATGTTTGTAACCTTTCTGGGCTTCCGTTTTTTCATATGTAAAATGAGGATGTGTTGAACAGGGTATCCTTCAGAGTTCCTTTTGTTTGGGATGAAAAATAACTCTCATCCTTAATTTAGTGAAAAAATAAACACAGAGATCTCTTAGGATAAGAACAGGAGTTTATTCTCTTCCCCAGGAGAAGAGGGCTGTCTTCCCCATGACTCATCATGGAGAAGAGGCGTGTCACAAAAGGCAGTGCAAGAATTTATACTCTAATGCAGTCAAGCCCCTTTCCTGACTGTCTCCTCTCTTGGTTGAGAGGCAAACTTCACCAAATGGGACAATAAGAAAAGGGGGGGAGGGTCCCAAAGCAAGGGAGAAAGAGTGAGCCTGGGCTGTCCCTGACTCCCGCTGGCCAGGAGGAAGGGCCCACCAAGGCAGGAAAAAGCAGACAAAGAAATGAAAGTGATTGACAGCAGCAATGGAGGAGGAAAAGGGAAGTGAACAATCCCAAACTGAGAAGTTTTCACTCCTCCAATACACTTCCATCTCTAAACCTATGATCTTTTGATATTATGTTTCCATTGTGGAAGAGTTTCGAAGTAATGGGATCAATAATATATTTTTTTGAGTAACATTACTCAGTGTTGCATACCAGTCTATTGAAATGTACAGCTTAAAAAGAAAAAAGCAAGCAAACCTTGATTTCTGTTTTGTAACCGTCAATCAAGTCAACAACAAGTAGTTATTGTTTTATTATTTTTAAAACATTCAATTTTTATTATTTCTCAATCATTATATGTAAACAAAATTTTAAACTTCAGTTTTAAAAATTTTGAGTTCCAAATTCTTGCTTCCCTCCCCACTCCCTGAGAGATATGGATTATGTAGACCAAAAAACCAAGAATAGTAAGGAAAGTTAAAAAAAAAAAAGTATGCTTCAATCTGCCTTCAGACTCTATCAGTTCTTTCTCTGCAGGTAGATAGCATTTTTCATCATAGGTCAACAAGTAATTATTAAACACCTACTATGCAAGAAACTATACACTGTCTCTATAAACTATACACATTACAACTTTTCAATTGGTATAATGAAGTGATAATTTGAAATTGGCACTTTGATATAACATTGAAGTTTTAATACCCTGAATAACTAGAATACTAGTATTTATTGGGCAACATAAGAAAATTAATTTTGGTTACAAATCTTAAAATCTGTATTGAATTTTTAATTATGTGGTTAAGCTGCTGACATTGAAGCATTCCTGAAAAAATATGCATGGATTATAATAAAATTCGAATTTCATAGTTGATTAAGAAACAATATAAGAATTTGACTAGACTTTTTACTGTATTTTCATAATTATGTCTTACAGGATTACAAAGCCATTAACTTTTGCTGATTGTGTTGGGGATGAACTTCCTTTAGGGTGGGAAACTGTTTATGATCAACAAATTGGAATCTATTATATGGACCACATAAATCGTGAGTAGAGTGATATGACATATTTGTATTTTGTTTATTTTTGCCAAGAAGCATAGTGCTTAATAAGAGTGAAACTTAATGTGAAATTTGCGAAGTTTTACATGTTGATTCTTAAGAAATTACCGAGAGATAAAAATCAGTTATTGAGTAAATCAGTATTTCCCAATATAGCTATCATTGGAAAGAAAAACAATCTGAAGTTTTTTTTCACATTTTAGCATTCACTCCTTATAGCATAAAGCCTATATGCTAATTGTATTGTCTTTGCTTTTCCTAAGGATGCAACATAGTGTGTTTTATAAAAGATACCAACTTCAATTTAGTATCTTCATATATGGATTAAATTTGCTCTCTAGTCTGGAAGCTGAAACATTTTCTTACAGTCAGATAATGGTTTTTTGCAAATGTGACTTAAATTTTCCTGAAATAACATTTAATTGTTCATTTTAGTTTTGCTTTCCCTAATAGTAATTTCATTTTAATTTTTAATGCCAAAAGGCTATGTGTTCTTTGTGCAAGGGACAAATATAGAAAGATATCCCCAATTCTTTGAATTTTTTTTATTTTTGCTCTGGAAACCATAATTAAATCATGGCTACCTTTGCTGTTGAAAAGGTATGATAATTGATTATCCTATGCCTTCACTCAAAGTCTCTCTGATTCCCCAAATCATAACTCCCTTCGTTGTTCTTTGTTCCCCTCTATTTGTTATATCCCCCATTAGAATGTGAGTCTATTGAGGGCAGAGTTCCTATTCCTTTAGTCTTGTCCCCCAGAACCAAGCATAGTGCCAGCAATAGTAGAAGCTCAATAAATGCTTGTTCATCCACTTAGTAATTCAGCTAGTCCAAAGTTCCTTTATTATATCATTTAGTGACTTTCTACATGAGATGTTGTAGTAGCAAGTACCCTAGCAATGCCAGGATGGCTGCCAGCACAGGTTCTTTGATCTGCTTTTCTAAAGGAAAGCAGCTCAAAAAGGGTTAACAATCTTACTTTAATCAAACAAACATATATCATTTACCTAGTTCAAGGGAAAAAGTCAGCACCCTGAACTTTAGAGAATACAGACAGAAGTTACAAGCAGACAAAAATACAGACAGAGAAAGTAACATAATTCAGCAGAGAGGGCTTCTAGCTGTCTGACCATTACATCCATACCTAGTTAGTTACCAGAGAGGGAAGCACCAACATCTGGGTTTTCAAAGCTAGGGGCTCAACAGTTGCCCAGAGGCTCATCTGGCCAAATCACACAACTCTTCCCAAAGTGAGCCCCAAAACAAAACCTTACCTTAGAAGTATATATAGCCTTCTCCAGGGTCAAAGAACATCACAAGCCTTGTGACCCACTTGACTGAAAAATAACAGAAGTTGGGTCTTCCTGAAAAACAAGCCTCCCACCACAGGCTCCAGGTGAGCACATGCAGCCTATTGGGTGGCAGAGTATATTTTCAAAACAGGGGGAGGGGGAGGGGTCCTCAGATTCACCTAGGTTTTATTAAAAGTCAAGGAAGATCTTCAAATTCCTTATTACCATTACAGATGTAAACTGCTCACTTTACTTTCAGCCTAATGTAGCACTTAGCCAACTCTGCTGCTTTTTCTGTCCACCATCCTATTCACCTATTTTTTTTTTAATATCCTATAGTAATTTAAGTAAAGAGGCTGTTTATGCTTGGTCTTACCATGGTACTGCATTCTTTCATTTTTTTCATTCATTTCATTCATTCAGTCTGTATTTTCATGGAATTTCAGAACTGGAAGGTGTCTTGGTGGCATAGCTGGCATGTATTCCAGTCTGTACCTGAACAGGAATTCCCCTGGCAATATCCCTGTTAGGGACGGTTGTCAGTTCTCTTCCTGAAGTTTCCCAGTGATGCAAATTTATTGCTCCCTACAGTAGCCCATTGCATTTTAGACAACTTCAAATATTAAGTTTTTTTCCCCTTTTGTCAAGCTGAAATCTACTACTCTGCAACTTTTGCCCCATTGTTTTTAGTTCACAGATCTTAGAATCCTACATTTGTAGATCATCTAGTCCAACCCCCTCATTTTACAGATAAAGAAACTGGTGATACTCTGAGATCACACATAAATGGCAGAACTGAGATTTGAACCCAGGTCCTCCAACTTTAAAGTCTACGATTCCTTCTACCATAACACACTCTCTCTAGTTTTGCCATATTTGACAAAGAACAGTAAGTGTAATCCATCTTCCTCATGAAAACTCTTAAAATACTTGACTCATTGTAAATTTTCTCCCAGTTATTCCCTGTCCCCTGACCATTTCTGGTAAGCTTCCACTGACTATAATTGCTTTTATTAATGCCTCATGTAAAATAAGAGGTACAAAATTGAATAAAATATTCCAGAATTGATTTGACCATGAAATTACAATGAAACCATCGTCTTTCACATTCTAAATACTTCTTATGATAATTATGCAACAATGCAGTTATCACATGATGTTTGTTATATGACAGTTACTACAGGAAGATAAGACATAGTTTAAAAATTTCAGGAGTTTTTAATCTAACAATGATATAAATAATGACAGTATGGCATACTGTCTAGCACCCTGTCTTTAGCTTTTCAGGCTTAGAAATTCAATTTTTTCAGTTCAGCAACTTGAACAGGCTGTAGGAACTGATTCAGTATAATCAAAATCACTAATAGTCATTTTATTAATTTATAGAGGAAGCTATGTTTGGCATGTTAGCCAGACAATGAACATTTATTAAGCACTTACTATGTGATAGACACTGTGTTAAGTGCTGGGATAAAAAAAAAAAAAAGGCAAAAAAACAGTACCTACCTTCAAAGAACACACACCCCAATGAAGGGGTACAAAAGACAAATAAATATGTGCAAACTAGTTATGACCAGGATGAATAGGAAATAATTCAGTGAAGGGAGGCACTAGAATTAAGAAACTGACATTTAAGAAAGGCTTCCTGTAGGAAGATGGGATTTTAGTTAGAACATTTAGGAAGCCAGGGAAGGCAGCAGGTTAAAATGATGAAGGAGATCTTTCCAGGCATGGGGAACAGCCAGAGAAAATGCCTAGAGCTGATACATGGAGTGTCTTGTTTGTGCAACAGCAAGGAAGTCAGTATCAGTGGATTAAAGAGTGCTTGGCAGGGAGTAAAGTGTAAGACAATTGGAAAGGTAGGAGAGGGTTAGCTTATGAAGGACTTTGAAGGAGCTCAGATAGGTAGAGCTTGACGATAGATTATAGAGGGAATAATGTGATGGAAGAAATGGGATGGAATGGGATTACTTGAATAATTTATGCTTGATATGGAGAAAGATGACCTCATGGGAGATGGAGGTGAAGGGGAAGATTGTGGCAGGAGGCAAGTGATATGGGGTAAGGAAGAAGAGGGAGCTCATGATGAGTGGGGAGGAGAGGAGGGAGAGTTCTTGGCAAATGACCTCAATATTTTCTGTAAAATATGAGATGAGATACTCAGCTGAGAGAGTGGAGGCAGAAGAATCCCTTGGAGACTTGAGAAGGGATGAAAAGGTTTGGGAGATGTGCTGTGCATGGTGGAATACTGAGTTGCTGAGGGAGGAAGATAGGTTTGCTTAGCAGCAATGAAAGCCTTCAGCAGCACTTGTGTAGGTGCAGCAATTAAATTTCTCACAACAGTTGTTCAGAGGTGGTGCAATGAATAGAGCACCAGCCCTGGAGTCAGGAGGATCTGAGTTCAAATCCAGCCTCAGACACTTAACACTTACTAGCTGTGTGACCTTGGGAAAGTCATTTAACCCCAATTGCCCTGCCTTCCCCCCCTCCAAAAAGACGGACAAACAAAAAACCCCCAAATGTTCAGAGGTTTCAGGTTGAGTGGAAGAGGAATAGTAATTTACTGACAACTATAATGATATCACTAGGGGAGGGGGAGAATAAGCATTTATATAATACCTACCTCATGCCAGATATTGTGCTAAGCACTTGACAGATATTTTCTCATTTAATCCTCATAACAACTCTTCGAGATATTGCTGTCATAATCCTCATTTCATAGTTGAGGAAACTAAGTTAAGCATAGGTTAAGTTAACTTGCCCAGGGTCACACAGCTAGTGTCTGAGGCTGAGTTTGATAAGATTACCTTAATCTGAATACAAAATCAAACTGATGAAGGATCAAGCCAAGCATTTAGCCAGATTAGGTACCAGGAACCCCCATTTGTGCCTTAGATAAGAGAGGCTTGCAGAGAAGAATAGCGGCAGCCCTTCTTATATTAGGTAATCTCTGGTGGTTGGTGAGAGTGATCTAAGGCTGAGGCTTGGCAAGGCTCAATTGGAGATATGGTAAGGTGGCTAGAGATTCAAGAGAAGAGAAGAATGTAGAACTGAACTTGTTGATCAAGGAATCAAGATGGGGAAAAGATGAGAGAGTGGTTAGTGCAGAGGTGATGGCCTGGGAGAGAATTAAGGGGTGAAAGGATTAGAGGTCATAGTGCAGACTAAAAGTAGAGTTTAGTAATGGAAGGTGGAGGGAGAGGTAGAAAATCAATAATTATCATCAGATAGGAGGATTTCGGAATTCCTGAATATGAAGGCAGTATGTTTGTGAGTGATGGCAGGATCCAGGATATGACTATCTTTGTATGTCGCTGAGGTGGGGTGGAGGAATTGATCATGAGGAACTGAATGGTTCGGTTGTTTGAGAGTCAGTATGAATGTTGAAGCCCCCTGGTAGGGGGACAGGAATTGAGGAGAAGAGAAAAATTGTGAACCATGTGCCAAACTCACTGAGAAAAGAAGGCAAGTGATGTGGAGGTTTGTAGACAATAGCTACCAGGATTTTAATAGCGTGATAAAGATGAATTGCATGAACCTCAAAGGAGGAGAGGTTACTGGGTATTGGAGGTAGGGAGAGAAACTGGAAATGGCAACAGGGAAAAAGGAATATTCCTTGCTTTGACTAATGAGTTGAGGGGAATGAGTAATGATGCAGCCAATACTGGAAACTCTGTCCAGGAAGGCTGTGTCACCAGGTTTCAGTAATAGCTAGTAGATGGAAGGGAGTGGAAAAGGAGAAGATTTAGGATGAAGGGAAGTTTGTTACTTATGGAATAGGCATTCCACAGGGCACAGTGGAACTGTGTGGGTGATATTGGAACTTTGGGGTGGGAGGGTTGAGGAGGATGGGAATGAGAAATCAGATGGAATAGAATGAGGAATTGGGGTTGGAGGATGATCTCTATGGGTTCAGAATCAGTGGGATGTGAAGAGAATAACTGGGTGCCAGTACCTATATGAACACAACTACAAAACACTTTTCACACAAATAAAATCAGATCTAACTAACTGGGAAAACATCAATTGCTTGTGGCTGGGTCAAGCTAATATAATAAAAATGACAATTTTACCTAAATTAAATT
>JAQQSV010021695.1:0-10737 GCA_028646515.1 Pseudochirops corinnae | reverse complement strand
ACAATCTGGATTCAGGCCGCTCAATGCGAGAGCCCTGGCCTGAAAACAATCGCTCAGTCCTCCTGCTGTCTGCAGGCCGCAGGCGGGAAGCTACAAAGTGGAGGCGGGTGCAAAACCTCTGCCTTTCGCTTTTCTGCTCTGGAGACCTTTTGGCCGGACTGCTTATTTCCTCCTTTCGCAATCCCCACCCGCAGCTGTCACTAATCCGCTCACCTGAGAGCTTTCTCTGCTTCTCCCGCCCAGCCGCCCCCGGGGTATAGCCGCGGCTTCAGGCCAGGCTGGTTTCGGTTCGCAGTGCTGATATGGTTCCTTGTAGCCAAGCTGACTTTAGTGGGAAGTATCCTTGTATGCGTTTTGGGGTTCTAGGATTGGTTTAGAGTCCTATTTTATGGGTATTTTGGGGTGGCTATGTGAGAGCTGCGATATGTTGCTGCTGCTACGCTGCCATCTTGGCTCCGCCCCCCAAAGGAGAATTTGAATGAGTTATAAGAGGAAATAGATAATAAAGCTATACTAGTGGGAGACCTCAACTTTCCTCTCTCAGAACTAGATAAATCTAACCAAAAAAATGAACAAGAAAGAAATTAAGGAGGTGAACAAAATTCTGGAAAAGTTAGATATGATAAACCTCTGGAGAAAACTGAATGGGAAGAGAAAGGAATATACCTCTTTTTCTCAGCAGTACATGGCACCTACACAAAAAAAAATTACCATGTAACCAAGATTAAGCAGGAAACAGAAAATTGGGAAAGAATTTTTTACAACCAGTGTCTCTGATAAAGGCCTCATTTCTAAAATATGCAGAGAACTGAGTCAAACTTATAAGAATACAAGTCATTCCCCAATTAATAAATGGTCAAAAGATATAAACAGGAAGTTTCCAGAGGAAGAAATTAAAGATATCTATAATCATATGAAAAAATGCTCTAAATCACTATTAATTACAGAAATACAAATCAGAACAACTCTTAGGTACCACATCTCACTGATCAGATTGGTTAACATGACAAAACAGGAAAATGACAAATGCTGGAGAAGATGTGGAGAAATTGGAACACTATGCATTCTTGGTGGAGTTGTGATCTGATACACCATTCTGGAGAGTACTTTGAAACTATACCTACAGGGCTATAAAAATGTACACACCCTTTGAATCAGCAATATCACTTCTAGGTCTGTATCCCAAAGAAGTCATACAAATGGGGTAAGGATCCATATATACAAAAATATTTGTAGCAGCTCTTTTTGTGGTGGCAAAGAATTGGAAATCAAGGGGTTGCCCTTCAATTGGGGAATGGCTAAACAAGTTGTGGTATATGAATGTAATGGAATATTATTGTGCTATAAGAAATGAGGAACAGACAGACTTCATAATAGCCTGGAGAGTCTTATATAAACTGATGCTGAGTGAGGGGAGCAGAACCAGGAGAACATTGTACACAATTACAAATGCATTGTATCTCTGATGACTAACTTTGATAGACTGGACTCTTCTCAGCAATACAAGGTTATAAGACAACTCCAAAGGACTCATGATGGAAAAGGCTATTCACATGCAGAGAAAGAATTACAGAGTCTAAATGTAGACTGAAGCAAACTACTTGCCCTATCTTTTTCATTTTATTTTGTTTCTTCTTCCTCATTGTTCATTCCATTGGTTATAATTCTTCTTTACAACTTGACTAACATTTAATGTGAAAGTATATGCAGAACCCATATTGGATAGCATGCTGCCATGGTGGGGAAAGGGGGAAGAAAAAAAGGGGGAGAAAATTTGGAACTCAAAAACTTGTGGAATTGAATGTTGTAAACTAAAAGTAAATTTTTTTAAAAACAGAAATAAAAAAATTGACCATGTATTCATTTATACACAAAAACCTCACAACCAAATGCAGAAAAACAGAAATAATAAAGGCATCCTTTTCGGATCATAATGCAATAAAAATTAAATTCAATAATGGACAATGGAAAGAGAGATTAAAAATTAATTGAAAATTATATAATCTAATCCTAAAAAATAACTGGGTCAAAGGACAAATCATGGAAACAATAAATGATTTCATTAAAGAAAATGACAATGAGACAACCTACTAAAATGTAAGGGATACAGACAAAGAGATTCTTAGGAGAAAATTTAAATCTCTAATTGCTTACATCAGCAATATAGAGAAAAAGGAGATTAATGAACTGGGCATGCAACTAAAAACTAGAAAAGAACAAATTAAAAATTACTAATTAAACACCAAATTTGAAATCTTGAAAATCAAGAGAGAGATTAATAAAATTGAAAGTAAGAAAACCATTGAACTAATAATAAAACTAGAAGCAGGTTTTATTTTTTTAAAAAACAACAAAATTGATAAACCATTGGTTAATTTGAAGGAAAGAAGAAAACCAAATTACTAGAATCAAAATGAAAGAAGTGAATTCACCAGCAATGAAGAGGAAATTAAGATAAATGTTAGGAATTATTTCACCAAATTATATGTCAACAAATCTGACAATCTAAATGAAATGGGTGAATTTCTACAAAAATATAAATTGCCCAGATTAACAGAAGAAAAAATAAAATACTTAACCCAATCTTGGAAAATCCTAGAGAACTGAAAAACTACTTGAAATTATGAACAGCTTTAGTAAAGTTGCAGGACACAAAATAAACCCACATATATCATCAGAATTTGTATATATTATCAACAAAGTCCAGTAGCAAGACATAAAAAGATAAATTCCACTTAAAATAACTGTAGACAATATGAAATACTTGGGAGTCTACCTGCCAAGACAAACCCAGGAACTATATGAACACAACTATAAAACACTTTTCCCATAAATAAAGTCATGTCTAAACAATTGGAAAAATATTAATTGTTCATGGGTAGGCTGAGCCAATATGATAAAATGACAATTCTGCTAAATGAATCTATTTATTCAGTGCCATACCAATCAAACTATCAAAAATTATTTTATAGAATTAGAAGAAAAATAACAAAATTCATATATAACAAATATGAATTCAATAACAAAAAAACCAATAACAAATTCAATAACAAAAGCTCAAAGATGTCAAGGGAATCAATGAAAAAAATGTAGAAGGTGGTCTAGTCATACCAGATACCAAACTGGATTATAAAGAGGTAATTATCAAAATAATTTGATACTGGCTAAGAAACAGAGTTGTGGATCAATGGAATAGATTAGATACAAATTATATTACAGTAATCTGATATATAATAAACCCAAAGATCCAAGCTTTTGGAACAAAAATTCATTATTTGACAAGAATTGCTGGGAAAACTAGAAAACAGTATGGCAGAAAACTAGGCATAGACCAACATCTCACACCACATACCAAGATAAGATCAAAATGGCTACATGATTTACACCTAAAAGGTAATAGCATAAGCAAATAATTAAGAAAGCATGGAATAGTTTTAGCTGTCAGATTTATGGATAAGGGAAGGATTTAGGACCAAAGGAGATATAGAGAGCATTTCAAAATGTAAAACAGATCATTTTGATTATATAAAATTTCAAAGACTTTGTACAAACAAAACCAATGCCACTAAAATTATAAGGAAAGCAGAAACCTGGGGGAAAAACGTTTGCAAGAAATATCTCTGTTGACTTGTTTTGTTTTTCATTTTTTTCTTGCATCACTCTTATATCTCTTTCCAATTTTTCCTCTGCTTCTCTTACTTGATTTTCAAAATTGTTTTTAGCTCTTCCATGGCCTGTGAACCAATTCATATTTTTCTTGGAGGCTTTTGATGTAGGAGCTTTGACTTTGTTGTCTTCTTCTGATGGTATGTTTTGATTTTCTTTGTCACCAAAGTAAGATTCTATAGTCTTAATTTTTTTATGCTGTTTACTCATCTTTCCAGCCAAATAATTGACTTTCTAACTCTTTGTCAAGGCAGAACTCTGCTTCCAGTGGGGGTGAGGGAAGAGGTAGGGTTGGGTGTACTGTCCTAGGTTTCAGGGGTTTTGTATCAGCTGTTCCATCCCCCCACCATCTGTGGACTCAGAGCTCCAGAAGCAGCCACTGCTGCTGCTGCCACCTCCACCCGTCTCTACCACCCCAGTGCTGGGGCCACTCCTCTTTCACTCAGGTCCCACAGAGTTTCCCCACTGACCTTATATGCTGTCTTTGGTGTTTGTGGGTTGAGAAGTCTGGAAACTCCCACAGTTGCCCATGATTCAGTTCTCTGAAGCCTGCTCCAGTCCTGTCTGTGCCAGTGCGACCTATGCCACACTGTACTCTTCTCCCAGCCTGATGTAATGTATTCTTCCAGGTTGTCTTGGGCTGAATATTTGTTTCCCTCTGTCATTTTGTGGGTTCTGTAGCTCCAGAATTTGTTTGGAGTCATTTTTTTATAGGTATTTCAAGGGATTTGGGGGAGATCTCACACATATCCCTGCTTTTACTCTACCATCTTGGCTCCACCCCCTACAACAAGTATCTCTGATAAAGGCCCCATTTCTCATATATATATACAGAACTGAGTCAAATTTATAAAAATACAAGTCATTCCCCAAATGATAAATGGTCAAAGGACATGAGCAGCAATTTTCAGACAAAGAAATCACTATGTATAGTCATATGAAAAATGCCTTAAATCACTATTGATTAAAGAAATTCAAATTAACACAACTCTGAGTTACCACTTCACATCTATCTGAGTGGCTAATATGACAAAAAAAAAGGAAAATGTTGGAAAATGCAGGGGATGTGGGAAAACTGGGACACTAATAGATGGTTGGTGGAGTTGTGAACTAATCTAACCATTTCAGAGAGCAATTTGGAACCATGCCCAAAGGGCTATAAAACTGCATACCCTTTGATAGAAAAATACCACTGCTAGGTCTATATCCCAAAGATATCCAAAAAAGAGGAAATTTGTATAAAACTTTTATAGCAGTTCTGTTTGAGGTGGCTAAGAATTGGAAATCAAAGGAATGCCCATCAATTGGTGAATGGCTAAACAAGCTGTGGTATATGATTGTAACGGAATATTATCGTGCTATAAGAAATGACAAGCAGGATGATTTCAGAAAATCCTGGAAAGACCTACATGAACAGATGCATAGTGAAGTGAACAGAACGAGGAGAATATTGTACACAGAAATAGCAATATTATTTGATGAAGAATTGTAAATGACTTAGCTATTCTCAGCAATACAATGATCCAAGACAATTCCAAAGGACTAACGATGAAGTATACTATTTACCTCCAGAGAAAGAACTGATATTATTTGAATACAGACTGAAGCATGCTATTTTTCATGTTTTCTTTCTTTTTTCCCTTTTATTTGAGTTTTGTTGTACAAAATTACTAATATGGAAATGTTTTATGTTATTACATATGTATAATCTGTATCTAATTGCTTACTGTCTCAGAGAGGGGGAAAGGAAGGAAGGGCGAGAAGGATAGAATTTGGAACTCAAAACTTTAAATAAAAATGTTTTTTAAATTGAGGAGAAAAAGTAATAAGATGTAAACAATCAGATGCTTACCTCTTAAAGGATAAGCTTTGTATTTCTAAATAAAATTTGGCATTCAATTTTAACTACAGAAAGTCATAGTAAGCACAAAGCAGTTCATATCAGAGCACAGAAGTGCAGTTTGTGAATATATTATCAGGTGAAGTATTTTACATTTTTCCTAAAAAATTTCAGAACTGAATTTAATTACTGAAATAAAATGGTGAAAACCATAACAAAGTTGATTTATAAATCTCAGTTCTTTTAACAAGTTCAAATGTTAGTTAGTAGTTACTTTGTTACTGTTAATGCAGTTACTTTGGGTCAGTGGGGAGTAACATACCACCACCTAATTTTAAAATTCTGTGTGTAGTGAAGAACCACCCACAAGTAAATTTACTAGAATATTTATGTGTGAATCAATATGAGATGTGTGAAAATCCTAACTAGGTAATTAGGTTAATGGAATTCACTTAAAAAACTTTTTCCTCTTAAGGTTTAACTTTGGAATAAAAAAGAATTGTGTCAAAATCTACAAAAGGACTCAATCTATGGCATTCTTGGGGCCATTGTGTTGTAATATGTAGGGATATGAATTGAATCTCTCCTCTTTGTAATTTCTAGTTCTCAATTAAAATTAAATCATTGTACTTTAACCTAAGTATGAGGCTAAATCTTGACTGTCTAAAAGTATTGACACTGCCCTGATGTCAGTCTGCTGCCAGAATTCTAAACTCAGCACTGTTTTTCAAACCTAATTATTTCAAACTCTTAGCAGGATTGGTAAAATCTTAGTATTACGTTTTTCAAAGAGGAGGACTTTTTTTTTTCTCTCAATGACTTTTTTATTTACTTTTAGTTTACAAGATTAAGTTCTACAATCCCTTGAATTTCAGATTTTCTCCCCTTCCTCTCCCCCTCCCCCGATGGCGGCATGCAATCAAGTATTGGATCTGTAAATACTTTCACACTGTACAACAGTCTGATTGTATAGAAGGATTGTAACCAATGAGTGATCACTGGAAAAAAAGAAACAAAACCAAACATGGAAAAGAACGATAGCATGTATTACTTCAGTCTCCAATTAAACTCTAGTCTTTCTAGATCTTTCTCTGAATGTAGATATTTCCTTCCATCCTGAGACTTATAAAGTTGTCTTATAGCTGTGCGTTGCTGAGAAGAGTCCAGTTTATCAAGGTTGGTCATCACACATACGATGTGTCTGTGATTGTGTACGAATTTTTCCTGGTTCTGCTCTTCTCACTCAGCATCAATTTGTATAAGCCTCTCCAGGTAATTATGAAGTCCATCTCAGGAGGAGGACATTTTAAGGGGTCCTTGCAATAGCAACTCCACAGAAAACCATTATCACTATCTTCTATATTTCTAAAGAGGTTTAAAAAATATGTGTGTGTGTCTTTTAACAATTAAATCTACAACCCAAGAGATTTAAAGAAGATTCAAAGAATATTTCTTTTTTCTTTTTTTTTTTTTGGAGGGGGGAAGGCAGGAAGGACAATTGGGGTTAAGTGACTTGCTCAAGATCACATGGCTAATAAGTGTGTCAAGTGTCTGAGGCCGGATTTGAACTCAGGTCCTTCTGACTCCAAGGCTGGTGCTCTATTCACTGTGCCACCTTTACATTGTCGCTTAAAGAACATGTCTAATACAATGATTATCAAATTAATATTAAGCATTATGTTTATACCTATTATAAGTTGAAAAAACTGGAGGAACTTGTTTTACTATTGCACAATTATCAAATTTTCTGATGCATGCATTCTCCCAACAGTTTGTCTCAATGTCAAATAACAGAATAAAGTCGGACTGAGCATAACTGTCCCACTTAAAATGAAATCAGAATTAAGTCAATTACACCTCAGATCCATGTTCCCAAATGGTATCATGCAGAATACATAAGAAATAAATTTCAATTATTTAGCACTAGTCTCTACAAGGCCCAATTATTTCAAGCACTTCATAAGGCTTAATGATTTTCAGCTAATCCACTGTCAAAAATTAAACTGGAAATCCTTCGTTTTAGGTGTTAATCTATCATAACTATCCTAATGAGGGAACAGTTTTAGAAATCACATTCTAATTTGGTTTCAAGAAATATTTCAGCCAAATCAAATCTGGTTTATAATTGCTACTGGTAACATTTAAATCTCAATTTGTCTATAAATCATTTGCTGTTAGTGTGCTTCAAAAAGGAGAACCTATGATTATTAATAAGCTTGTTTTTAAAGATAAGGAATGGTCTACTCAACTCTGTAACTCTTTTTCTATTGCCTTTCAAACTACTCAAAAAGTTTGACCATGTTCTTGTCCCAATCCTGTTATTTGTCATGAGGGTGAGAGATTGGGTGGTGGTTGGGGATGGGGAAACTTCCAATTCCTTTCCACATGCTTCCTTTCTCCTGCTTCTTTCTTTCTTTCTCTCTTTCCCTTCCTTCCTTTATTCCTTCCTTCCTTCCTCTTTTCTTTCATATTTTACCCAATTACATGTAAAAATAATTTTTTACATTGTTCTTTTTCAAATTTTGAATTCTAAATTTTCTCTCTCCTTCCCTACCCTCTTCCATCCCAGAGACTAAGCAATATGATATAGGCTATACATGAGCAATCATGTACAACATATTCCTATATTGTCATTTTATGGAAGTAAATTTGAATAGCTCCTACTTATTTCAATGAAACCTCAAGCCTTTCTTTAAAAAAGAAATTATCTTCTTTTTACCTGCTCAGTTTCTAGTGTCTACACTTCAGTAGTATCCCAGACCACCTTCACTTCACTGAATATTTATAATTTTAAATTTATAATATTTGTATATATTTTAATTTCTATTTTATATAACTTATAATATTTATAATTTTAATATATATTATTGCTAAACAAAATCAGTGACTTATTAAAACTTTGACTTTCCCAAGTAGATAGGTGGCTAGGGATAAAGTGTGGGGCCTGAAGTCAGGAAGACTCACCTTCCTAATGATTAAGATTAGGATTGAAGAAGACTATTTGATTTGGATTATTGGTAACTTTGGATAGAGCGATTTCAATTAGGTGATGATGTCAGAAGCCAAATTGAAAAGGATTGAGAAATGAGGGGAAAGGAAATAGGAGCAGCGAATACAGACAACTTTTTCAAGGAATTTGGCTAGAAAGGAAGGAGTGATACAGGATTTTAGTTTGAGGAGATGGTAGGTCCTAGTGGAAGGTTTTCAAGGATGGAGGAAAATTAGTTATGCTTGAAGGTTGTAAGGAAGAAACTAGTACATAAGAAGAGGTTGAAGATTTGAAAGAAAAAGGTTACAATTAAGGATAAAATCTATTAGAGAATACGAGACAGGATTGGATGCAGTATACCTGTAGAGGCATTGGCTTTGACAAGTAGAAAGGGCACCTCTTTGTTAAAGGCTGGGAGAAAAGTGGAAAGAGTAGGTTATGACATAATGAGCTTTGGAGATGAAGAGGATGGGAAAAGAGGGAGCTCATGTGTATATTAGAAACCATAGTCTGAGTACATGACCAATGGCATCACAGTTACTGTGAACAGTAAAACAGCTCTGTTATATAACTATCCCGAGAAAACTTAAGCACCCATGGGACCTCGGGACATCCCTGGCACTATGCCTTCTTTATTCTGTTTCTACATAATATCTAGCTTGGACTAAGGGTGGTGTGGAGATCTACCACTGTCCTCCTGCTACCAAGGACCAGTCTTGTGAGTAAATTCTTCTAATTAACCTAATAAACTCTAATAAATCTATACATATTTAACCATACTAGGATGGTCTGCTTCTTTCTTTGGTATTTCAGTATCTTCCTGTTACCATGGAACTGTTCCTTTGGATGTTTTGCATCCTTACATCGTATCAAATGTCTGAATCTTTCCAATAAAGTACTAGGCAAGGTCCTTGGTTTAGTGGAGAGGAGGTGAAGGAGTAGGAAACTTGAGTAAAGAAGAGAATGTTTAGAATAGCTTCCATGGTGAGATAAAGAATCAACTGGGTGAGTGGAACTAAGACTGCCTTGGTTTGGTGGGGACCTGGGGTAGGTTGGATACCATGAATTTGAGACTTCCTTCAGCAGTGTTCAGTGACTCTTGAGTAGGAGGATAGCAGGAGTAATCCAAGGCTGAAGTCTGGCAAAAGAAGAGCAATAATAGGAAAAGGGGGTAAGGAACTGCAGAACCGAGGACAATGTAGAATTCAAATGTTTAACTACTGAGTTGAAGTTGGAAAAGGAGGAAAGTGAAGTTAGGTTTTTGCCCAGGACTTCCTAGTACTCATTAATGCTTTCTAGATTACTTTTGGTGGGATTATTTGTTTCCATATGTGTCACCAGAAGTGAGTAGTTTATTACAGGATGAACTCTTACCTAATTCCTCCTGTGTAGCCACATCCTTGGAGCTTAAGAAGCTGCTTTCTTGAGAGATGATTCTGCTCCTCCCTCCACAAAAAGAGCCTTCTCTCTATTAGATAGCTCCAACTGTTCTGTGGTGCTTCTTCTCTTTGACTGAGTCAGATTCTTCTGTTTTCCAGACTCCTAACACAGAGGACTTTCTTCTGCCTCTTGACAGATCTTGGTTATATGTGTGTGTGTATGTACATATCAATATCTATATCTATGTATCTAATGTGATGCTTCTCTACTCTTAAAACATTTTCAGTAGCTTTTGTTTGTGTCATCCTCAAATTTACTTCAAAGACTTTTTTTTTTAAAGTCAGATACATCTTTCAAAGCCCAATGTAAATCTCATCTCTTCCATGAAGTCTCCCTTGATCACCCTAGCTAGAAATAATCTCTCTCAATTCATAGAATCCTATGATATCTATTTGGCACTTGTGTATTACTGTGTATTGTAGATTTTTTGTTTTTCATTTCACAGGCATTTTTGGACTAATATATCCCTAACCCCTGCTAAGAGAATTGACCTTCTCCCTTTCAACATAGAAAAACACTTAAGCAAAACCAACTGAAATGGTGACTCCCACTGGCAATGTATACAATTTTCTGTCCCCATAGTTACCCTGCCTCTACTAAAAAGAGGAAGGTATGGTTCTGATCTGTTTTCCACAACTGTATCAGCAAGCACCCTAGCATACCCAGGGTGGCTGCTAGCACAGGTTCTTAGATCTGCTTTTCTAAAGGAAAGCAACTCAAAATGGGTTAACAATCTCACTTTATCAGATCGGCTAAGATGACAAAACAGGAAAATGACAAATGCTGGAGAGGATGTGGAAAA
>JAQQSV010021694.1:0-10737 GCA_028646515.1 Pseudochirops corinnae | reverse complement strand
TTCAAACAGGACAGGCTCCCTCAGGCAAAGATCCTCCTCTCCTCACGCACGCAACTGCTCAGCGTCCAGGCAGCTTGGTCCCAGCAGCTCCAGCCCCTGGCAGTTCCTGCTCCAGGCAGTCCTCAGCAGGAGTCCTTAGCAGAGATTCTGGCCCGCTCAAAGCAAAAGGAGTTCGCAACCGCAGCCACTGCCTCTGACGCCGCTTCCAGTCCGCACCGCACAGAGACTAGCTTGGCTCCGGCGTTCTCTTGCTCCACCCCTTCCTGCTACATCAGCAAGCTCAAGGGGCGTGGAAGATCTTCAAATCCTAGTATCATTACAAGTGTTTACATCAGTCCTACTCTAGGGAGCAAGATGAGCTGCTTCTTGCCCAGGATACAGATTGGCAGATACTCCTTATTACATATCCAGGAAAAGTTGACAAGATACTTAAAAACCCTCGATTACATTTCATGTCAAACTATGAATGGATAAGTGCCAGAATAACAAAAAATTCCCCACTTCCACAGGCATGTACAGCCTTTACGGATGCCAGTAGTCACAAAATAGCATCATACTACATTCCCCCAGATAGAAAGAGAATCATACATACAGCATTCAAGTCCACACAATGGAATGAATTATATACAATCATAGCAGTCCTTTAAGAAATATGAGGATCTCTAAATATATTTTCAGATAGCAAATATGCTGTTTATGTGGTCAATAACATAGAAACTGCTCATATTAGATTCTCTAACACTCTTCCCCTATTCCAATTATTCCACTTGCTTCAGGAGACCACAAGAGCTAGAAAGACTCCATTCTATTGTACTCCTCACATACTCAGATACCAAGGCTTTAACAGCAGGGAATGCAGTTGGTGATTTGCTTATAAAACCAATGCAATCAACACTTCCTATTCAGGAGGCAAGAGAATCACATCAAAGATTCCATCGATCAGCATGAATGTTAAAAATATAATTTCCCATAACCTAAAAACAAGCCAGGCAAATAGTAAAATCTTGCCCTGCAAGCATTCATCATAGTCCAACACCACTTCAAATGGCTATAAATCCCAGAGGAACCCAACCTCTTGAAGTATGGCAGATGGATATCACTCATCATAGAGGACCACAGGCCAGTGGGAATCTGACCCTGAAGGCTGAATAAGCCCTCTCAGCTGAAGAGCCTGCTACCGGGCCTGGATTGGTTCCCCATTCCCCAGGAAGGAGCTCAAACACACAGGTGTGAGCATTATGTCCTCGTGATAAGTGTGGTATGCACCACCAGCCTGGGAACAAGGAAGCATGCAGTATTCTCAGGGGAAAACAATTAGGAAAAAGGTTTACGGCTTCATAAAAGCTTGTGCTTGGGATAATAAAGTTGGCTCTGTTTTCCACCACTCTCAGTCCCATCTCTTTTGAACTCTCTCTCAGCCTCTGAGTAAGCAACTCTTTTCCACCCCACTGCTGGACGACAGGGCCTCACAGCTGACGCCCAACACAAGGCACAGAAATGACAGGCCAAGTGGGTGTCATGAACCCTTGTTGGTTTCTCCCAGAGGTGCCCCTTAAGCAACAGGATCCTAGGACAAGGTAAGGGGAAGGCTGCGATGAGCCACTTTCAATTTCTTCCACTTTCCTCCCAAGCAAACAAACAATGGCTATGGAGCAATTACAGATCAAACAACCTAGCCCAGAGATGTATGAAAAAGTCCTCTTACATATAATGAAAGAAAGCAGACTCATTGTCACCCAGAATCAGGTAAAAGAAGTTTGGGATCTGCTAGAGATCACTTCTCCATGGCTACCTAAATAAGGCACATCAGACTCTGAAAAAGGGAAAGTGGTAGGTGAACCCTTGACAGAATATTACTCCATGGGAGAGCCAGAGAATTTCTCAGTACATTGCTTTCAGTTATATAATGTTCTTAAATTGTGGTTAGTCAAGCCAGATCGCTACCAAGAGACTTGGAGGTTTGATATAGGGACTCAGGTAGAGGAAGAAGAGGAGGAAGAACAAGAGCAGAGGAATAATCAGGGAGAAAAGGGCTGTTACTTGACTGAGGCGGAAAGCCCTACACAGCCATCCAACCTCCCCTTTCCACTGTCTTGATGCCCCTCTTATCAGAGCACGTGCACCCCTGAATTTCCTGACAGCAATAAAGATGGGCTTGCCCCTGCCAAGTGACAGTTTGGCACAAATGCCATGAAGTTTCAGGAAGGGAAAATATAAGTCAGGTAGAAGGGACTTGGGAACAAAAGGACCAGGCCACACAAGTAATGTGGAAGGACCTGGCCACTAACACTTGGAGGGGGCAGTGATTACTTGGGGGTTTCCCCAGGTGATGGAGCCACTTCAATCTGGATCCCACAACAGTGTGCTCGAGTATTCACGGAGCCTTTCAAGGATGCACCTGATGCAGCAAATACATCACCACCACCAGAAGGAGAAGATGTCCCTGCAACAGGATGACCCACAGGATTGAGAGTGCGGAACTGCCTGGTCCTGCTGACATTGTTCACCCTGAATAAAACAACCCTGGGAATCACAGCAGAGGATGATCAAGAACAACCACAGACTTAATGGAACTTACGGAAAGCTTTTGCAGCTAGTGGCTTAGTGACAGTTGTACATGATTATCAAGAAGGACATACGCATAGGAACAATACCATTTATGCCAATTTATCTGCTTGTCTTCCCCATCAATTTGCTTCTCTCATAGGATACATCACCACACAAAACAAACATTCAGAGACCTTATGAAATGTTACTTGCATTCAATGTCAACTTGCGCAGTGTATAAACCATTGTTGGGAATAAGCAAGTTATGATTGTAACTCAAACTCCTTTTGCCCTTTAAACGGCGTTGGGTGGTTTGGTAGCCCTTCTGATCGAGTACTTATGCAACTGGCAAAAAGGGGACAGCAGAAGAGGTGTATTTTGTGTATTGTGCTTGGTATTATAATGCTTGTATCTATTATTGCATCTTCCGCAGTTCTTGCAGTATCTATCACCTCTTTACAGAGACAAAGACCACTGAATTTGTACAATAGTTGAAGAGAAATATTTCAATAGCATTAGAGAAACATGAAAGGATAAATGAAGATTTATTGCTGTTGATTGAGACTGTGAAAGAGGTGGTTATAGCTGAAGGGGATGAACTGAATTTACTAGAAAGGAGGTTATTGTTGAAGTATGGTTATAGATTTCATCCTATTTGTGTAACACCAGTGAAATAATAGGTCTGATTATGACTGGCAAAAAGTTGGATTATATATGTTGCTTTCGCCCCTTCTTCCCCTGATTATACTGTGTCTCCTTGCAGTTTGCATTGTTCCCCTATGTTGCCAGTGCTGGGTTCTCACTCTGCATGAAGTTACCACCTACCTGCATTACCTATGCCTACAACAAAAGAAAGGGGGAGATGTAGAGGACCACAGGCCAGTGGGACTCTGACTCTGATGGCTGAATAATCCCCCTCAGCTGAAGAGCCTGCTATGGGGTCTGGAATGGTTCCCCACCCCCCCAGGAAAGAGCTCAAACACACAGGCATGAGCATTATGTCTTCATGATAAGTGTGGTATACACCCCTTGCCTGGGAACAAGGAAGCATGCAGTATTCTCAGAGGAAAACAATTAGGAAGAAGATTTATGGCTTCATAAAAGCTTGTGCTTGGTAATAAAGTTGGCTCTGTTTTCCACCACTCTTGGAGTCTTGTCTCTTTTGTGCACTCTCTCAGCCTCTGGGTAAGCAACTCTTTTCCACCATGCTACTGGATGGCAGGGCCCCTCACAATTCATTACCAACCATTTGGGTGCCTTCAATATATCCACGTCATGGTAGATGCCTACTCTTCTTATGCTATGGCTACAGCCTAAACCGTTGAATCTGTACCTGCTGTTATAGATCATCTCCTCCACTGCTTTTCCATCCTGGAAATACCCAGACACATAAAAACAGACAATGGGCCAGTATATACCAGTCAATCACTCAAGAAATTTTTTCTATGTTAACAACATCACACACTCTACAGGCATTCCTTACAACCCCACTGGACAAGCAATAGTAGAAAGGAAAAATAGAGACATAAAAACTACCCTCCAAAAACAAAGAGGGGGAGAAAGAAGGATAAAAAGACAACTTGATTATGGTGTTATATACAATAAGTTTTTTAACACCAGATTCTCAGGGACTTACACTTGCTGAAAAACATTTTCAACAGAAAGAAAAAGATAATCAGGTAGAAAAGGAAGTTCCAGTTATGTGGAAAGATCCAAAGACAGGAAGATGGTTTGCGCCAGATAAATTACTAACCTGGGGATAAGGTTATGTTTCTGTTTTTCCAGAGGAAGCAGAAAGACCAATCTGGATTCCAGAAAGAAACATTCAACCCTGTGAAGACCTTGATCCTGGAAATGTCCAGACTGACCATCAGAAGGGATAAGAGAAGAAAGGACAAGTGATGCAGGAAACACAGGCCATGGACAAGGAGGACATGGGACAGAAAGACATTATTATTCCTGCTTGCCACGCTGTCTATCCACAAAACCCAGGGACAAGAGACTCAAACACATTGGACTTACCAAAGGTGAGGGTGTAAACATGGGCAGATAAGATCACTGGGGTGACAACAAATAATTCTTAGTTACTAGGGAGCATAGAAAGACCATATATGAAAGATAAAGGAAAAGAGATAGATCTTACTCAGGCCATTACAACAAGGAAGCCAAAGGAGTCATGAAAAAAGATTTGTGGGACTATTTATCGCTCGTGTCCTGGCTGCCATTGCTATAATTTCTTCTTTATCTGTATCTGCTGTTGCATTAACAAAATCAGTACAAACTGCCCATTTCACAAATCACCTCGTAAATAAATGTTTCTGGGGCACTTCAAGAACAAGTTAAGACAGATAAAAGAGTTTAAAGCTAAGTTGACTTTAGTAGAGAAATCTATGTTACGGTTAGGATATCATGTTCAACAATTGGAAGTTCATTTGCAATTGAAATGTGATTATAGATAGACTTATGTTTGTGTAACTCCATATATATGGGACAATGTAACCTCCAATATCACTTGGGATCAGATAAGAAATAGGATTAATGGTGCTGTACATAGCCACAACCTTACATGGGATATACGTAGGTCATCGTTTATAACTGATCAAATTTTAAAAAGTTATATTTCAGGAACTGATCCTGAGGGAATAGCCAATCAGGTATTCCACTGGATAAACAAAATTAATACAATTAATAATCTTACTGCTATGCTTCTCCACTTTGTTCCCCTGACATGCCTGCTGGTAGGACTGGTTATTCATCCTCTCGGCAAGTCCCTCTTCGCTATGGGAACTGAGATTCACTCTCTAAAGTTGCTTGCAAATAAAGGGGTAGATGTAGAGGACCAGTACAGAGACAAGCCAGGCCAGGTTTTCCCTAGACCCCGCTCTCTGTGAGGGCTACATTGTTTCTCAAGATAATGGCTCACCATCCTTCCTAACTTGCAAGAGTACAGGAGGTGATGACTGAGAAGTGACCCCATACCAGATGTGTGTGCAAGGGGACAAAAGTGCAAGGAAGTTATGCTAGCAAATTAATAAAGGAAGTGACAACTTTGTGCTTAGTATAAAAACCCTGACTGTAGTAGACCAGACTTTCATGCTCCCCCTCTTCTATGAGGCAGATACGCAGAAAGAGTATAATCTTGTTGGGTGGATGCTTTCACAGCATCTATGAATGACTAAAAGAAAGTACAGGGTAGTTAATTTGCAAGACTTGTTTGTGACTCCTTGTTTGTTTCTGCCTCTGGACATGGTCCTAGGATTAAGTCTTAATGTATAAATAGCCTTGGGCTAGGGTAGGGAGTGGTCAGGACTAAAGAAGGGTCCTTGCATTTCAATTACCTCAGAGTCTCTGCTATAAGGAATATAAACCCTGTGAATTTTCTTGTATCTTTGGCTCTGTATGAAATGGTTCTGTAATAAACAGACTACCCCAATACATCCCCATCTCTCTCTTTCATTCAGCTGGTTGCTGGGCCATATTACTGTGCTGGTCACAGCACCTGACCCTCAGACAAATAAATGGACTGCTTTGACAGATCCCACCTGGCTTGTCTTTTGATTCTATGCTCTCCCGCTTGTGCGCTGAGTGCCTTGTTGGTGCAGGCATCAATCTTAGACAATTTTATAATGATTTTATGGCCTCACTTGCTGATGGGTAATCAGATCAAGCTTTGTTATTGAGCACTACAAGATCTGACTCTAGGCTGAAAATCCTATTCTTAGAATTCATTCTAAGCATAATATTCCTAAGGCTTTCTAGAAAAGTTGTTGTAAGCCTTCCCCACATCCCAAGATCAGCAAAGATTGAGTATGCTTGTATCAAAACATCTATAGGTGATTTCATTGGGCTCAAGATTTGAAATCCCAGATTATTGGCAGCCCTGGTTTTCTAGGGCTAGGAAAAAATGATAACCTTCTGACCTCCACCCTTCTACACAATTAGGATCAATAAACCATTTATAAATTGTTTTAAAATTAAGGAAAAAGAACCAGTGCTTTAAAGCATACAAAGGATTAGCCAAGTGTGGTAACTCTGTTCAGAAAACCTTGTTAGCAAAATTACTGAGGCCCATCTTTGGCACAGTCACAAGACCTCCCCCCTGTTCCTGTTTCCGATAAGAAAGAAGAGCCAAAACCGCAGGGTACAGGGTGTTCCTTAGACGAATTTGGGCAGGGGCTCCAGGGGGAATGGTGAAGCAAGATAAAACAAAGAACCTCTGTGAAACTGCTACGCATGCACACCTGCTTTGCTTAGATAAATTTGTAGTTTTTGCATATATAAGGAATGCTAATTCTACGGTTTGGGACAGATTCTATGGACTAGCTCCTAGGCTGCCGCCGGCTGGCTAATAAATTGACGCTTCATAAGATTGGATTGGCCTCGGTCTCTGTTTTGTGCTCGGTGTCCATTTCACTTGGAGGTTACACCGAGACTGGCCTTTTGCCATTCCTGCCAGACCAGGCCTCCGCTACCACGGTGCAGTCCCGGGGTTTCTAGGACTCAGAGGGGGTGGCCACCGAAGCTCTTCCTTCGGCCCTTCTGACTCCCGCGGCCCCTGGGCACATCACAGTGAGGTCAAATTACTTTTTTTTGTCTCTTCAATCCTGACGGAAGCATCCCGATTTCTGCTTCTGGTGAGTACTCCTGGGGTGAGAGGCAGGACTGGACGCAGCATAACCTGCTCTCCCCGCTCCTCCCGGGGCGCCAGGAGCTAGCCTGTTCTGTTCTGTTTTCGCGTTCTACACGACATGGTCCCCGGGGAATTGTTACTGCTCACTCCTCTTCTGCTTTGCTCTTGCTGTCCTCGTCTTTCGTTTTCTGTCCTCCAACTGCCTGTTGCCCGCTGCTCTTAACCACTTCCACTGCTGATACTACTCAGTCTCCCATAATGGGGCAATCTTCTTCTAACCCTCAATCTCCTCTACAAACTGTCCTCAAGGATTTCAAAACCTTTAGGCGACTGGCTGAGGGTTATAGGTTTTCGGTCTCCACAGCCGTCCTTACTAGGTTATGCCAGGTAGATTGGCCGGCGTTTGGGGCGGGCTGGCCCCCGGATGGAAGTTTTGACCGTTCTTTGTCAGGGAAGATCCACACAATAGTCTATAGCAGTCCAAGAGAACATCCTGACCAGATTCCGTATATTACAGCCTGGATTGATTACAGTTTACTCCAGGCTCCTCATCAAGCCCCTGTCCAAATCCACGTAGTAGATAACCCCACCAAGGGGAGGCCCTCAAAACCTTCACTATACCCTGTTATCCCTGCTGACCCTGAGGAATCTTTGGATTCCACATCTGTACTACCCCCCCTCTGTTCCCACCGCTCCCCCTCCTCCATACCTGTCCCCTGACCAGTCGGACTCTCACCAGTCCTTCTTCAGTACTGAGCCCCCCACCCTAAACACAGGGATGGATGGCATATGGTGGGTCTGAACCCCAACCATCTTCCTCCACCGGTAGTCCCGGGGCCCCGGTTTCTGTTCCACTTTTTCCTTTAAGGCAAGTTCCCCAGGCCCCTGATACCGGCCAGGCCCCTTCTCTGGTGTATGTCCCGTTCTCCACGAGTGACATATATAACTGGAAACAGCAAAACCCCTCATTGTTGGATCAGCCCCAGAACCTTATATCTCTCTTAGAAACTGTCTTCTTCACACATCAGCCTACTTGGGATGATTGTCAAGAGCTTCTTCATGTTCTTTTCACCACCAAAGAATGCGATCACATACTCCTGGGAGCCAATAAGGGCATCCTTGGTCCCAAAGGTCGCCAGACTCAGGATCCGATCCGCCTGAACCACCTGTTTCCTGAAACCTGCCCAGACCGAGACCCCAACACCAAGAGAGGTAAGGAGGCTCTCGACCAGTATCGCCAGTTGCTATTAGGGGGCTTGAGATCAGCTGCTAGGAAACCTACAAATATGTCTAAGGTTCATGAGATAAGGCAGGGTAAGGATGGGTCCCCAGCGGCATACTTGGAGCGTTTGATGGAAGCTTATCGGACATACACTCCCATTGACCCGGAGGACCCTAATAACCGCAGGACAGTCGTGATTAATTTCATCTCCAATTCAGCCCCTGACATATGTAAGAAGCTCCAAAAGCAGGAGGGGTTCGAGGGTAAGAGCCTAACAGAACTCTTTGAAATCGCTAACAAAGTTTTCAATAACCAAGATGACCCCCACAACAGACAGACTAAATCAGTCGCCAAGGCCGTCATCGCCACCCTGTTCAAGTCCCCATCACATAACAAACCTAACTGGAAGGAAGCTTTGGGGAGCTGCCCACGAAGTCAAGGGGGCTTCCCAAGACCGCCACTAGACCGGGACCAATGTGCTTACTGCAAGCGCAAGGGGCATTGGAAGTCCAAGTGCCCCAACAAAGGGTCTCCCAGGCCTGTCCTCTCTGTAGACCTGGAATAGGGGGGCCCCGGCTCCAGTTCATTCATCCCACTAGACCCCCAGGAGCCAAGGGTCACACTCACTGTCAGGGGTCACCCTGTTTCCTTCCTTGTGGACTCGGAGGCAACAGCTTCTGTCCTGAAACAACCCCTGGGCCCCTTGTCCTCTGCCTCCATCCAAGTACAGGGGGCCACAGGAAGGACCACAAAGGTCCCCTTCACTACCACACGGGAGGTTGTTACTCACTCATTCCTGGTGATGCCTGACTGCCCATACCCCTTATTGGGCAGAGATCTGTTACATAAGCTATAGGCTGTTATTTCCTTTGCAGGCCTTCAACCCACCCTTAGTCTCCAAATACCTCAAATGGTGGTCACTTGTCCTCTATCCGAAGAATCCCGCCTCTTGCGAGCAGATAATAAGGCAGCAACTGACCCGAACCCCCTCCTGGATGAATTCAAGAGGGAGATACCAGGGGTCTGGGCGGAGGACAACCCTTTCAGCCTTGCAGGCCATCAGGTCCCTGTAGTGGTACAGCTCCTGTCCACTGCCACCCCTGTACGAGTGCGCCAGTATCCTTTGCCTCACCTGGCGTTGATCGGAATTAAGCCACATATTAAACGACTTCTTCACGCTGGTATCCTGCAGCCATGCCAGAGTCCCTGGAATACCCCCTTGCTACCAGTCCACAAACCAGGGTCCAGAGATTTCCAGCCAGTGAAGGACCTCCGGGAGGTAAATAGCCGTATCAAAACAGTACATCCCACTGTGCCTAACCCATACACCCTCGATCCTTCTCACACTTGGTATTCAGTTTTGAACCTGAAAGATGCATTCTTCTCCATTCCTCTTGCTCCCATGAGCCAACCTATATTCGCTTTCACATGGACCGACCCGCATTCGGGAACTTCCTCCCAGCTGACATGGACCAGGTTACCTCAGGGGTTCAAGAACTCACCCACTCTTTTTGGTGCTGCTCTTGCCAAGGACTTGTCCCAGTTCCGGGTAAGCCAACCTTCTGTGACACTCCTGCAGTATGGAGATGATTTGTGGCTTGCAGCTGCATCACCAGAGGAATGTCACTCAGCTACTCTGCAACTGCTTCATCTCCTGTTCTGGTCTGATTATCGGGTATCAGGTAAGAAGGCCCAGCTTTGCAGGTCCTCAGTGATATATTTAGGCTTTACTATCACTTGGGGACAGCGTCTCTCGTCAAGAGGAAGGGTGGCCACAATCCTCGACACCCCTATCCCCACCACCTGCCAGGCACTCCATGAATTCCTTGGTATGGCCGGTTACTGCTGTCTGTGGATTCTGGGGTTTGCTGAAATCGCCAAACCCCTTTATGCCGCATTATTGGGTGATTCCCAACTTCTCCATTGGGGACCGGAGCAACAGCAGGCATTTGACTCTCTGAAATCTGCCCTATCCAGCTCCCCCACACTAGCTTTACCGGATCTCACAAAACCCTTCCGCCTATTTGTGGCGGAGTCTGCTGGGGTTGCCAAGGGGTTCTCACGCAGACCCTTGGACCCTGGAACCGCCCAGTGGCATATCTTTCTAAATAACTGGACTCAGTTGCGGCGGGATGGCCCCCGTGCCTATGCATCGTTGTGGCAGTGGCCATCCTCATCAAAGAAGCCTCTAAGCTCACTTTTAGTCAACCTGAATGAGACAGGTGAAAGCATTCTCATAAAATAAAAGAGACAGTCACCAAACTTGAGCTAGGTCCTAGATCTCTTTAGGCCTAAGTTTCATGTTCCTGTAAATCACCTGATTTTGGGGAAATCAGAT
>JAQQSV010021693.1:0-10737 GCA_028646515.1 Pseudochirops corinnae | reverse complement strand
GTATTTGATTGCTTGTCCTTCCAGTGGGGGTGGGTGACAAGGGAGGAAGAGAAAGAATCTAAAGTTCCATAATCAAATGGTATAAATATATATATGCAATTATTATTATTATTATTATTATTATTATTATTAACTACATCCAACTGGAACTTGAGATACACAGCCACTGTAGTTGGGGCATCCATCCTGCCCTACCAAAAAGTCAGAGAGGTGAGGGGGGAAGACATAGGAGAGAATAGACTGGGGGAGGGGGGATACACTTGGATGGCTGTTTTGGGGTGGTGGGTAGGGGAAAGATGGGGAGAAAATATGTAACTCAAAATCTTGTGGAAATGAGTGATGCAAACTAAAATGAAATTTTAAAAAATGTATCTTGATAGCTTGCTTTGTTGTCGTTTTTTAAATTTGAAAACTTTCTGTTCTTTTACTACTTATTGGATAATGACATTTGTTCTTATGTATTTCTGTGGAAAATTTTGCTGCAAAAATTTTTTTCCAGTTAACTGCCATCTAGTTTTAACTGCATTCATTTTGCTTGTGCAGAAGCTTTTCAATTTTATGTAGCAAAATTATACCTTTTATATTCTATGATCACTTCAATTGCTTGTTTACTTAAGAATTATCCCCCTAGCCATAGGTAAAAAAGGTATCTGTATCCTTTCTCCTCATTTGTTTATGTTATTATGAATTTTTTATATTTAGGTCATATACCCATTTGCAGGTTATTGTGGTATATGATGGCAGATATTGATCTAACTATAAATTCTGCTAAGCTGCCTTTCCAGTGAACCCACAACTTTTTGTTGAATGCTTGGTGTCCTTGGGTTTTGCCATTAATTTTCAGAAGAGAATCCAGGTGTTTTAAAATTATCTAGAAGCATGGTACTATTGACTTCTGCTTGGTCACCCTCTTTCCCCTACCCCCGCTCCCATCCTCTACCCCTGGACTTTTTTTTGTTGATTTAGGGAGAAGTTAGCATCCTGTAACTCATTGTCCCCATTTGCTCTCAGCTCTGGGAAAGAGTATAGATGGGACTGTAACTGGCCCTCCTCAGTTCGCACTGGTGCTGTAATTTTGGGCACAATTTATTTTTCTTTTATCTCATTCTTTGAGTCTTAACCAGACAAACATAACACATTAACCTAGCTTTGTAGGTGTCTTGCCAAACAGTGGTTATTTACCAGGTGTAGGTAACGATAGTATTTCTTTTTCAACAGAACTCTTTGCGGATATGGGAGTGATTCTCTCTCTTAAATGAGCCCTCCTTGGGGCTTAGGCTGGTGTTAAATTTCATTTGACCAGCACCACGGCTATATGGGCTTCCTTGCTGCTGTTCTCGTAGGGTGCTTTGTGCCAGCTGTAGGGCCCTCTACGGCTGTTAGGTGTCTTTTGGTGGCAGATTCATTGTTCCATATTTTTATTTAATTACTTACTTTTACAGCTCTTAGAATAAATCTAATTATCCATCTGTTATGCTACATTATGGCACTGCGGTTTGTGTAATTCTTTCTCATCGTGTGATATTTGTCAACTTGACCTTGCCCTCTTCTGCAATTCTCTCCTTTCCTGTGGCTCTGTGCCACCAAGAGAAATCTCTCCTGTCACTGCAAAAGCTGTACCCATTTCTGACTGTAGCTGTTCATAACCATTTCCCAAGGTTATTTAGTCTTTACCTTCAATCACTTTTCCCACGAACTCTCTTTAACTGCCCTGCCCTTGGTACCAATTTTATAACATGTTTTATGGCTTCTCCAGGGGTTAGCTTTGATATAATATGAACTTAATATGCCCAGGCAGTTTGGTTGGTGAGGTTCAAAGGGATGAAACTAGCCTGGGCTCTCTCCCTGTTAGAACTGGAACTCTCTCTTGATTTGAATGGGGGAAAATCTGTTGTGAATAAGATACCTTTTCCTGGGAAATAAAGTGAGGAACCACTTACATACAGCTCGAGTAAGCACCCACACACCCTTCTGCATGGACTTTGGTTTCCCACCATATTATGGTGCAAGATCAATAATATTTGTTTATTTTTTTGTAATGCATACACAGGTCATCCCCAAACCATTCTCCAAGCTTATCCAATTTAATTTAATTAAGATCTGGCTTTCCAATGAGGGAGAGGATGTAGCTATTTATATGGGGTGATTTTAGGAGCACTTGGAACTATACTAGGATTCCCCAAATGTCCAGAAATATATCCCCCAATATCTGTCAACATATATCTGAAATTCTGCTCCTTGAGATACATTGCTGTAGGGTAAACATTGCTCTGTCTGTATGGATTAATTTGAAAATATAATTACCCTTGCCATGGTTAGCATGTAGTTGCTAACTACATGCTATAAATTTGGTGGTTATGTCAGTCTTTAGACTGGATCCGAAAAACCCAGAACAACATGAAAGCCATTGCTGTGGCTAGATGGGGGAAATAGTGTAATAGTAATTTTACCAGCTGTACCTTTTTGGCAAGGGCCAGTCATGGTGGAGCTGTTGGTGTCTGTGTTGCTAGAGAGCTATTTTATTTATTTAGTTATGTTGCTAAGAGTTATTTAGAGAAGACTGCAAGCCCCACTGAGGATAAGTATGGTGCCCAGCCTAAGTATATCATGTCCATTAGCTACATGGCCCCCAGTTCCTTTGTCAGGTACTCTGACCTCTCAGACTAGAAGGGTGACAAGTCATGACACTAGGTTATTGTATTTTCCATCAGTCAGTCTATCAACAAGCATTTATTTAGCAACTTCTTGCTGCTGGGTGATGATGATACATAGCCGAGAGAGGGGGGTAGGGGGGAGAGAGAACTATCCCCTTGTTGTTAAGGAGTTTACATTCTACAGAGGGAGACAAAAAATAACATTCATGCATATGAGCATACACAGTGGTTTGCAAAGTAATTGAGTGGGGAAGATCCCCATGACTGGGGGGATCAAGATATGCCCCCTGCAGGAAGTGACCTTTTAGCTAAGATTTAAAGGCTGTGAGGCATTTCATGAGGCAGAGGTAAGGACAGAGTGCCTTTCAGACAAGGGATCCAGGTGGAAGATGGAGGTGTGTGAGAAATCACAGCAAGTGGTGGCCAGGACTAGAGAGTGCAGAAAGAGGCAGTAAATGGTAATTTAAGCCACTTGCCTAGGTTGGGGCTGGGTTTTATATGTCAAACAGGAAGGTCTATATTTGATTCTAGAAGTGATAGGGAGCCATTGTCCTTTGTGGTGAAGATAAGAACCTGATTTAAGAGATCAGGGTATAGACCAAGCTGAGAAAGAAATCGTGAGAGAAGCCCCCTAGAGAGTGGGCAGTTTGCGGCACTTTGTCTCCATCTTAAATCCATATGAACTTTAACATCATCTTAGATTATGCTAATGTGGAGGTTAAAAAAAATACTTATGTTCCATTCAGCAAGCATGTATTAAGTGTCTACTGTGCCTACGATGGAGGGCAAAGTAAAGGGTATAAGAACAACCTGAAAAATAGACCCTGCCCTTGAAGTGCTTTCAATTCACTTTTTTATTATCCATAATCTTACCTCTGGTCTTTGGAGGCCTAAAAAGAGAAGGGGTCAGAAATCCGTGGTCATTAATCAGCCTCCTAACAGAGAGATTTAAAAAAAAGAAATTCCATTCAAAATTGCTTACCAAGACTCTTACAGGAATAGCATAAATACAGCCACAAAACGTTCTTTACAGAAGCAAAGACCAACTTAAATAATAGCAGAGAAATTAACTGCTCATGGCAGGCTTGTGCTCATATGATTAGCAATGACAGCAGGACTTGGACTAATGTGTAGATTCAGTACCATAGCAATCGAAGCACCAAAGGAAAAGCTTATAGAATAGGATGATGTTATAACAGAATTCTCTAGAGGTACAAAAGGCCCAGGATCTTAAAGGAAATCATGGAATAAAAGTAGGAAAAGAAAAAGGGCTGAGTAGGTGCCACATCTCAAAATATGCTACAAAGCAGTGATCATCAAAGCTATTTGGTACTGGTTGAAATAGAAAAGTTGACCAGAGACGTACATTAGTTACGTAAGATCCAGAAGCAAATGGTTCACAATAGCAAAGTGTTCTATATGCCCAACGTAACAGACTTCTGATATAAGGACTCACCAAGCACTAACACGAAAAGTGCTGGGAACATTGGAGATCTGACTGGGAAAAATGAGGCCTAGTACATCTCACCATATAGCACAATAAACTCTAAACGAATATGTAATCTAAATGGAAAAGGTAAAGCATAAACAAAAGGGAGGGAGACACTTTTCTCAACTGAAGGATCTTGATAAAATTACAGAGAGGATCACAGAAGATAAAATTAATAATTTTGAATATGTAAAATTAAAAAGTGTTTACACAAACAAAAACAATGAATTTAAAATTACAACAAATTTCAGTTGACAAAGATCTGATACCTAAGATATATAAGAACAAAACTCAGTTTCCTATAAAATTGTAGTTGAAAGGGTGTGAATAAGTAGTTGCAAAGGGAAAAAATCCATATTATCCACACCAATGAAAAAACCTTCCCAATCACTAGTTAAAAAAGAAATGCAAATTAAAGCCAGGTGGCAGAAAATGGATAATGACAATTATTGGATGGGAAGTGGCAGGACAAGCTTCTTACATACTGGTAATAGAACTATGATTTGGTTCAACATTTTGGGAAGAAATTTGGAATTGAACTCCAAAAATTAAAACACCAAAATTCCTTAAACTGTGTGTACACTTTGACCCATCAACATCACTATGAAGTACATACTCCAAAGAGGTCAAGGACATACATCTTTAAAAAAACCTTTATGTACAAAAATATTTATAGCACCAGAGAAGTGGAACTATCAACTGTCAATCGAATAATGACTAGATAAGTCATAGTATAAAAATGGAATGAAATCATATTTTTGTCATAAGTGATTATAGAAGGGGAGAAGGCAAAAAAAACCCAGAAGGCTTGTATGGACTGATGCATGATGAGGTGAGCAAAACCAGAACACAGATTTACACAGTGATCATAACTTTGTAAGGAGAGATGCTTAGGAACTCCAAGGACTTGGGAACTCTTACCCATGCTGTGACCAATCAGAACTCCACAAGAGTAAGCAGCCTCCAAGCCATCTTGGGGCAGAGAGATGATGGATTATAGGTATGTGAGGGAGCACACTTTTTCAGGTCTGATCAATACCATACAACACAATACAAAACAAATTTGTTTTGCTTGACTCTAGTTATTTGTTACAAGGTAGGGTTTTTGTTTGGGGGGATTATGAATTGAGGAACGATGGTAGTATAAAAAAAGAAGAAAAGAAAGAAAAGCACATCAGTGAAAATTTAGAAGGGAACATACTTGAGTAGAGCAGGGCTGATATTGCTTCATTAAATTAAATACGTATATAAAACAAGCTTCATGTAATAGATTCATTGTTCTACATAAAATCATCTAATGGCTTTCTTTGAATAAGAAAATACTCACATTTGTTGATTCCTTTTTTTTTTTAAGGGTCTATTACCCTCTAATTCTGGAATCCCTAAAACTAGAAACCTTTTCAAGTTGCCTCTTTCCTTCCAGATGTGTGGAATATACAGATATCCCCCTATGTAGCAAAAAAATCTCTTTTCTTCTTCCTCATTAGCCAAAGCTTATATTTAGGTCCTGTGGATTTTCTTCATGCAGGTATTGAAAACACCTTGAAAGCATCTCCAGGTAGCTTTTTTCTTAATTATTTCCTTCTCTTTGTTCTGCAAGCGTTCATTCTTTCTCTCTGTCTCTTCCCTCCTTCATTCTCCTGTCGGTCTCTCTGTTTCTTCTTCCCTCCTCCCTTTTTCTTTCTTAATAAATGCTTATTGACTGGCTATCTCCCTGACTCTCCACATTTCATCCTTTTTAGCCTGCCATGCCGTGGGTTAGTGGGTTTTAGTCTTTAGGGCATTACTGTTCCTTGCCATCACCATCGTTAGACTGAGGGCGTTGTGGCATTGATGTCCATACTTTGTCTTTCTTCACTTATTTTTATGTGTCTCTGACATTTGGCTCTTTGGAACATCTAACATCTCTTTCATGCTTCTCATCTTCTGTAGGAGATTGTTGTATTTTGTCCCCCACTGAATCCTCATTTTCCTTTTGTCAGATTTCTTGCTTTTTTCTTTATTGTATTTTGATCAGCATGCCCACGTAGGGCTCAGATTTATTGGAAGGTCTTTTATCTTCTTGACAGTGATTCTCAAGGCCTAAGAGGCTTGGTTCTGACTCAGGCCACTGCCAATAGACTTTTACTGAACAGGACAGAAGAGATTTTGACTAGATATGTACCTTAGAGATATTCTGATGTACTCTTAAATCAGTGTATCAGGAAACGAAGAAAGGGGTGATCAGATCCCATGCCCTTCTCTGAGGTACAAAAAGTTTCCTAGATTATTTAAAAAAAAAAAAAGATGAACATTTTGACCTCTTAGGTGCAGCTGCATTTTGTACCTTTTCAAAATATTTTCACATGACATCCATTATTTCATGGGATCCTCACCATTAGCCTGTGTGCCAGGCAGAACTGGTATCATTGTCTTGTATTACAGCCAAGGAAAGCCCGGTTGTGTGGTCTGTGTGGAGCCAGGCTTGCGTCCAGGGGTGCCAGTGCCTTATGGATCTGCTTTCTGCTCATTCTCTTTGGCTGTCTTAGCTACTCCTTCAGTACCAGGAATTTAGAACCACGATGTGCAGGGTCTTTGAGACTGCGGAAGAAATAGTAAGGATTTAAAGACTCATTTGAGAAGACAGGATGAAAAAGTATACAAAAAGAAATACCTGACAATACACATCTGTATACTTTATTTCCTCAAAAGCTCTGGTATAAGAGGGGACCACAGATTTAATTTAATTAAATGGGGAAATGGACACTTAGAGAGGGAAAAGTAAATGGTTAATTGGGAATGGCCTAGATCCTTGTTTAGAAGAATAAGATACAATATAGATGAACATAAACTGAAATAAATCCTTGTATGTTTTGTGTGTATAAATATATAATGCTCAGGAATGGGATGGACAAAGAAGGCTATGTTCAGGTAATGTTAAGTTGGGTGTGATGGGCAGGAACAGACAGCCTAGTGAGAAAGTAACCATCTAGTCCCATCTGTACCCTCTCTCCAGTATACCCAATAAGGGGTCACCCAGCCTTTGCTTAGAGACTTCTGGTGAGGGGGTCATCTCCTTTCTTTCCATTTTCGGATAGTTTTAATTGTTAGGAATTTCTTCTTCAGATAAAGCCTAAATCTGCTCCTTTACATACCTTGCTGCTAGTTCTGCCCTCCAGGGCCAAGCAGAAGCTGCATCCCTCTCTCCATGACCACTCTTTAGTTGTCACCAAAGACAATCTTCTCACATTTGCTCATGCCAACTAAACATTCCCCATTCCTCCAAGCCATTCCTGTAGAACATGATCTTAGAGCTTTTTGCCACCCTGAGGACTTAGCTCTCGACTCTCCAGCTTATTCCTGTCCTTCCTCAAATGTTCTCAGAACTGCCCACAGTACTTTTGCTGTGGTCTGACCAGGTCAGTGGGCAGTGGGACTGTCATTTCCTCAGTCCTGGATACTAAGAATGTCCCTCCTGTAATAGATGGTGTTTATCTAAAACCTGGAAGCTTTGAATACATCCATCCTCATAGCCACTCCTTGCCTTTAGGGATATCACAAAAGTCTTCAGTATTTGGACGCTTGGCCTCAGCAGGCAGATGGAGGAAGAATACATTGAAGCTTGCAGTGCTTCCCTTTAAGGCAGTGGTTCTCAACCTGTGTGTCGCAACCCCTTTGGGGGTCGAATGACCCTTTCACAGGGGTTGCCTAAGACCATCAGAAAACACATATTTCCGATGGTCTTAGGAACTGAGACGCCGCTCCTCTATCCATCTCCAGGCAGATCCACCCACATACGAGTATTAAAGGGTCGCAGCATTAGGAAGGTTGAGAACCAAGCTTTAAGGATTGCTTAAAGATTTTCTAACAGTTGATAGGCTGCCCCTCAGGGAAAGGTTTTCAATCAGAACCTCAAATTGGGAATTTTGTGGAGGGTATTTTGTTCAGGTACAGTGGTTAGAATTGAAAGAGAAGCCCTCTGACTTCATAGAAAGATGAGCATCCTTTTTCATACCCACTCTGGCCTTGCTCTCTCCGCTCTTGGCACTGGCACCAGGGGTCCCCAGTTTCCATAGGATCCTTGCTCACAAGTCCCCATTCTGTGGGCCTCCTCCCTAATGTCAGTAAGCCAGTTATCACTTAGTTTTTCCTATAGCTTAAAGGCCTGTGTGGATACAGCTTCCCCCAAATGCCTAAAGTGGAGGCCAGAAAGACCTAACCCGGGCAGCAGGTGACAAAGAACACAGGGCATGTAGAGGCCATTAGGAGCTTTTACTCCGGACTAGACTGAAGGAACAACATCTGCATGGTGGTTAAGCTCATTCTGTAACCTGTCATTTTTCTCCTGGATCATGTAAATGAAATCTTTTCCTTTCACAGATATCACTGGATCTTAGATTTAGGTCTCGAAGGGAACTTGGCAATCTTCCAGTATTCCAAGAGATCTTCCCCCTTCTCCCCCCTCATTTTATAGATGTGGAAAACAAACTCAGAGGTCCTACAATGTAGTGGCTCAGAAGGAAGGAACCATCTCCCCTGGCCAAGCCCTCTGACTCCAGAGATAGGATCCTTCCCCTGCACCAGGATGGTGCACTCGTGTACCTGTGATGCCCCAGGACCAGAGGCTCTGCCCCAGCACTGCCAATGGAGTCTGTTTGGCCTGGCCAGCTCCACCCCTGAGTCACATTTTATGTTGTAGCTGGGTCCCATTTGCAGGCAGCCAAAAACGGCTGTGTATTTGTCACTTTGCACTTGATTTGTTTTAGTGTTTTTCCTTTTAAGTTGCGATCTAAAATTCAGGCAGACAAGTTTTACCTGGCACTAAATTGTCAGATCTTTTGTTGCCCTCTGTTCGAGCTGTAGAGATTTGAAAAAAGCAACAATCACTGAATCTTAAACAAACCATTTACATTTTGCTGTTAACTATTTTATTATTGTAACTTTTTAATTACTTGGTGTCAGAATAATTTCAGCAGTAGGCCATTTATATGCCATCTCAGAAACATGAGAGGTTCTGTAGAGCGTGATTCTCAATATTTTATTTGAAAATGAGAAGTTTTTTATTGCCTCCCATTGGGGGAAAATACCATATAATTTAACATTATCTCTCTCACACCATTGTAATACATTTTGATCTCATTAAGACCCTTCTCTCTAAGAAATACCTTCCCAGTTATATACACTTCTCTAGACTATTAATATAAGAATCTCTCACCCGCCCCACCCCCCTTGATCTATTTTTCCAGGGAAATGCTTTATTGGTCGCTCCTGAAACGTCACACTTCCCAATTACTTACCTCCCCTCCTCTCCTGACTTTTATAAAATCCTCTCCCTTGTAACAAAGAGTATGTACTGCCGAATGAAATGAATCAGTCCATTGACCACATCTGAAATTTTGTGCCTTATTCCCCACCTGCAGTCCGTTCTCCCTCTGAGAAGGTAGCAGGCAGGCTTCAGCATCCCCTGTCTGATGTTACTGTTGGTCACTGCTGTGTTCAGTTTTCTCATATGGATCTTAATTTGTTTTCTTTACCAGAACAGCCAGTCAAGAAACATTTATTAAGCACCTTTGCTGTGTGCTAGGCCCTGGACTAGGTCTTGGGGACACACAAAAAAACTGTGAACCAGCTGTTCTTTCTAGAAGCTTGTCTTCATGAATAAGAAACACAGAAGATATGTGTATAAAGATATTCAGAATAAATAGGTAAAGAACTGTTTTGAGACAGTCCTCTGGCACAAGGTAATTCCTCCTGGAAGACACAAGATTCCCCAAGGACCCTTGCTTTCTGTAGCATGGCTCCCAGTGCCCTCCTCCCCTGGTGTAGGTGTACCTCTCTATAGGGTAAGTCCTTGTTTGAGCACCCAGTCAGTTCAGTGCAAAGCTTTATTGCAAGCAATAGGGAAGAGGGAGAAGGGGAAACAGGAAAGGGGCTTGACTCTTGTAAAGGGGCAGTGCTGCCTTGGGAAGCACAAACATTCAGCAGAAAGGGGGTGCTCCAAAGTCCCTTCTGAGGGTGAAGTTCTTACCCTGTGATTTTGAGTAACTCCCTCACCCCCTGTAGCTGGCTGAGTTGTGTATCAGGAGTTAAGGCAAAATATTATTTTGGGGGGTTTGTGATCAGGGAGAAAAACAAGCTGACAATAGACAAAGTATTATTGGGGGACACAGTTGTACTAACTTAAAAAAATATTACTGTTGGTACTTTTCCATGAATATATTCTATAAACTCATATCCTACTTTAAGAGAAGACTGTCTTGGTGGTCTCAAGACCACCAGGCCTAATCTTATAACAACAACAAGTACAAATAAAAAAACTGTTAAATCCACAGCATTTTGAGAAGGAAGGATTCGAGCTGTTGGGAGTTAAGAAGGCCTCGTGTCAAAGGTGCTGCTTGAGCTGCGACTGTAATAGTAATCAGTTTAGCAGGATAGTGCTAAGTGTGGAAGGTGCAAACTCTGTCCCACTCTTAAGAAGGCATGAACTCCCCTGTTGATGTGGAAGAAGGGGATTGGCTGAGCCCCTGTTGATGTGGAAGAAGGGGATTGGATGAGATGTGTACATAAGCAAGAATTCCAGAGACAGATAGACAGAATTGGAACACTGCCCCTGGT
>JAQQSV010021692.1:0-10737 GCA_028646515.1 Pseudochirops corinnae | reverse complement strand
GTTCCTTATGATTTCTTTTTCCTGTTTACCTTCTCATGCTTCTCTTTCTTCTTGTATTTCAAAGTCTAATTTTTTGTTCAGCTCAGATTTTTTCATCAAGAATGCTTGAAAATCCTCTATTTCATTGAATGACCATATTTTTCCCTGTAGCATTATACCCACCTTTGCTTCGATCCCTTAATGTAGAAGATGCTAGGTCTTGTGTTATCCTGATTGTGTTTCCACAACAAAAAAAAATTATTTCTTCCTGCTGCTTACGGTATTTTCTCGTTGACCTGGGAACTTGGGAATTTGGCTATAATGTTCCTAGGAGTTTTCTTTTGGATATCTTTTTCAAGAGGTGATCAGTGAATTCTTTCAATTTCTATTTTGCCCTCTGGTCCTAGACTATTAGGGCAATTTTGTGTGACAGTTTCTTGAAAGATGGTATCTGGGTTGTTTTTTTTTTTCTTTTGATTATGGCTTTCAGGTAGATGAATATTTTTTAAATTATCTCTTCTGGATCCAGGTCAGTGTTTTTTTTCAATGAGATATGTTACATTGCCTTCAATTTTTTTTTCAATTGTTGGGATCTGTTTTACAGTATCTTGATTTCTCAGAAAGTCATTAGCTTCCAATTGCTCCAATCTAATTTTGAAGGAGTTATTCTCTTCAGTGAGTTTTTGAAATTCCTTTTCCATTTGGAAAATTTGGCTTTTTAAAGCATTCTTCTCCTCCTTGGCTTTTTGAGCCTCTTTTGCCATTTGACTTAGTCTATTTTTTTAAGGTGCTATTTTCTTCAGTTTTTTTTTGGGGGGGGGATCTCCTTTAGCAGGCTGTTGACTCGCTTTTCATGATTTTCTTGCATTATTTCATTTCTCTTCCTAATTTTTCCTCCACTTCTTTTACTTGATTTTCAAAATCCTTCTTGGGCTCCTCTCTGGCCTGTAACCACATCATATTTTCCTTTGAAGCTTTTCATGGAGGAGTTCTGACTTTGCTGTCTTCCTCCCACTCCATGCCTTGATATTTTTTGTCCCCAAAAGGGATTCTATCATCTGTTTGTTCTTCCTGTGCTTTCTCATATTGGCAGCCAATTACTTATCTTTTGACCTCTTCACCATGGTAGAACTCTGATTCCACAATGGAGAGAACTATGTCCCAAATGGCTGGGGTTTTTGCAGTTGCCAGAGTTATTAGATGGGTACCCTCTCTACAGCGCCCACACACTCTGGATTGCTGGTCACACACCCAAGAACCACCACCCAAGACTGTGATCTGCATCCAAGCAAGTCAAAGCAAGAGTGATTACCCTCTGAATGGTTGCTTGGCCCCCCTACAATCTGCAGGCCAGTTGCTCTGGAAGCAGCCTTGGGGCAGTGGCTGCAGCCACCGTACCTCTGTCACTTCTAGTTCTGGGAGTAGCAGCCAGACTGTACTCCCCCTGTTTGAATAGTGTTCCACACTGACCTTTTACATTTTCTTTGGCATTTGTGGATGGAGAAGTCTGGAAAGTGCTTCAGCTGCTGGGGATCTACTCTCTGGAAATGTGCTCCAGCCACCCTGGGGCTAAAACCACAGGCTCACAGGAGGCTGAGCTCAGCCCCAGCATGCTGCAATGGAACCTTCCTGCTGGCCTGCTGGGCTTCCTTCAGTGGGATATTTGTTTCTCTCTGTCACTTTGTGGGTTATCTAGCTCTAAAGTTTGTTTAGAATCATTTTTTACATGTATGGGAGGAGGTGGAAGCCGGAACCGCACATAAGGCCTGTTTCTACTCTGCCATCTTGGCTCCATCCCCCACTACCTAATCTTATTATTTTGAGAGATAATACAGCATTCTTCAGAGCCAATATACCTATATACAGATGCATAAAAACATAAATATATGGATGTGCAAGCCTATGCATATACACATTTATGTGTATGTGTACATATACGCAATGCATGTGTACATACATGTATGTGCACTGTATGTATGCATATGTATGCATGTATGTATGTACATAATGCAAAGATTTGTTGCATGGGTCTTCCATATGATCCTATATGGAATTCAGAAGTATTTTAGTATAGGATTATTGGCACTGCTTATTTCAGCTAAGCCCATCTGCAGCCAAGCTTATTTCTCTTGAATCTCCTTCATTAGCAAATGAAATGATACATGAAAAGCACCACATAAATTACAGTTAATATTCAAAGTCTCTCTATTGATTCTTTGACAATAGGGGTATTGTTACATTGAAGGACCATTGCCTTACAGATTTAAAAGCTCCCTTACAGATCACCTATTTCAGGGGTGGGGAACCTGCAGATTTCAGACCACATATGACAGTCTTGTTCTATGAAATCTGGATTCAGTCAAAGGGTGGTACTTGAGCACCTAGAGGGCCACTTGTGTCCTTGAGGCCACAGGTTACCTTCCCTGATTCACCTTACTTCTTCTTCCATTTTAGAACAGAGTTAACTGAAACCTGCAGAACTGAAGTAACTTCTCTGAGGTCCCAGAGGTTATATGTGGCAGACTTGAGATGCCATCATCTCACTGTACGCCAAGGCTTTATAAGCATCTACCAGCAAAGTGTACAAAGCAAATGCACAAACATGTTTCTTTCCCTCTAAGAGTTTTGAGTCTAAGTCACACACATTTCCACAGGTACAGGGATGTGAGTTGCATAAAGCAGGTCCTTTTTATGTTTCAAATATTTCTCTTGTGTTCTGGATGCTGCCAGATCAGATCAAAACACATCAAAAGGAGAGGTTTGAGAATACATACTTCCCAAAGGCTCTTTCATGAAAACTGATTTAAAAAAAAATTTATTTCTCCTAGGAGGAATAGACAACAGCTGAAGAACAAATTCTGCTGCTAAAGAATAATTATTGTAAACAGAGGGCCATTGCTACTTTGGCTAACATCTAGTAAAATAGTTTCAGCATCTCCCTGATCCCCCTTCTCTGAAAATGGAACAGTAGGACCCAGTAACATCAGGATTTGGGCAGAAAGACTAATGTCAGAATAACAGTACTCATATTTATATAGCATGTTAACATCAAAAAATCAGTTTACCTACAGTATCTTTTTTGAATGCCCCAAGAGAATGTAAACTCTTTGAGAAGAGGTACTCTTTCTTTTTTTTTTTCATGACAGCATATTTCTATTTTAACCATCCCCCCACCTTAAAAGTGAGGAGAAAAGCAAACAAACAATCTACATTCAGAATTCATTAGTCCTTCCTCTAAAATGTAGATAACATCTTTCATCATGAGTCCTTTGGAATTGTCTTGGATCATTGGACCCGAGTAGATAAGTCTTTCATAGTTGATCATTGCTATGATATTGCTGTTATAGTGAACAACATTCTCCTGGGTTCTGCTCTCTTCATTTTGTATCATCAGTTCAGATATTTTTCCCAGGTTCTTCTGAAACTAACCCCCCCCCCCCACAATTCTTTTACTGAAATCATCTCCTTTGTCATTCACAATAGTATTGTATCACAATCATATGCCGTACCTTGCTCTGCCATTCACCAATAGATGGGCATCCTTTCAATTTCCAGTTCTTTGATACCATAAATTTCTTTCTTTTTCCTTCCTTCCTTTCATCCTTCCTTCCTTCCTTCTTTCCTTCTTTCCTTCTTCCTTCCTTCCTTCCTTCCTTCCTTCCTTCCTTCTTTCCTTCCTTCCTTCCTTCTTTCCTTTATTTTTTCTTTCCTTCCTTTTTTCTTCCTTCTTCCCTCCTTTTCCTTTTTGCTTTTCTTTGTTTTTTGTTTTTATATATACAACTTCTAGTGCAATTCCTAGAACTTAATAGTTGCCTAATAAATATTTGTTGGCTGATTATCTACCCAAAATGTATTATCAATCAATCAGTCAATCAACCAGGACAAATTTATTAAGTGCCTGTGTGTCGAGTACAAACAAGATTATATCCATTTTAAAGCTGAGAAAACAAGTGAAATGATTTGTCTATTGTCATAAAGGTATCAATCAAGAAGCCTTTATTAAGTGCCTACTGTATGCCAGGCATGGTACTAGGCATACAAAAATAAAAACCAAGAATAGTCTCTGCCCTCAGAAACTTACTTTATTTCAAATGAGGTCGAGTATGTGTATACACACAAACACACGTACATATAAATGCATATGTATATATATGTGTGTGTGTGTGTTTGCAAAAAAAATTCACAAAATTGAAAAAAAGGTAATTTGGAAGAGAGTAGGCATAAGTGTCATGAATGGCTTCACGTACAGTAATATTGTGAAGCTCAGTTTTGGAGGAAATCAGACATTCTAAGAGGTAGTGGTAGGGAGGAGAAAATATAATCTGTCCATTGGGTGCAAGCAAAGCTTTAAGGCACAGAGATAGGAGATGCAATGATGTGTTTGAATTCATCAATATTGGGGATACAATTTGAATGAAATCCTTTCTGAGGTCCAGGCCAACACTCTATCCATTCTATCCACTATGCCATATTTCTCTAGCAGCTGAAACTAGCCATATGATGACATTGTATCCTCCCGAAAAGTTGGGATTGGAAAAAGAAAGATGGGCTTTGTTGACTTGTATTTGATAACTGCAAAAACAATGAAGACCTGCTTAAATTTGTGATTATTTGCTATTTGTCAGTTTAAGTGTTTATCCTCCAAAACAGCATACCTAATGACTTCTATTTCACCTCTCTCTTTCCCTCCAGGAAAAAAAAAAAGAACCCCCATAAAAATCACTAGACTGGTTACTGAGAGAACTCTTTGGCATAATAAAAGTTTGATTTAGAGGTTTAGCAAATGTGATGGAACATTTCTGCGTGCCCTTCTGAAGTGTGCAAACTATTCTTGGCATGTGGTAATTTACATAATATTGCCAGAAACTCTTTTTTCCCCCTTTTTCCAAAAGGGGAAGATGGGATGAGTCAAACCAGTTTTGAGATAGGCTCTGAGTCAGAAGACATTTGCTTGCCAAATGAAGGAATGAGAGTTAATGTTCAGACAGAATGGATTAGAACTAGGCATTAGGATAGCATGGTTAAAATAAAGCATACAAGTAGAATCTATGAAAACCACTGCACCAATGATTGCTCTCGTTATCTACAGGGGTAATGGAGAATTAAAGAGTGACTACAATGATAGCCCACCCATTTTCTTTGCCTCCCCTTCCTGAAAGCTAAATGACACTGTTCTAAATCTAGGTCTGCATCATAGAATGTAAGGGTGAAATAATATTCACATATTTCTTATCCCTTAAGTCAAACCTAATTTGTCAATGGAGGTAGTGGAGTCCAGTAAAAAAGTCTGTAGTATTTTCAGTCAAAGATCCTGGCTCTTCCATTTGCTATCTTGTTATCTTTATGCAAATCTTTTTTTTTCCTGCATGCCTCAGTTTCCTCATTGGTAAAATGAATTGGATTTGATGACTTCTATGATACCTCCATCCCAGCTCTAAGGTTATGGAACTCTCATTGAGAAAGGAGTAGAATTGAGGGCATGAAAGATCTTGGGTTTTCTTCATACATTAGATATTTATCAACTCCTCACTCCTAAGAAATGGGATAGCAGTAAGAGTTATAATGAGGAGAGATCAGAGTTGAGATTTTAGCTGAGAAATTATTTATTTATAATTGATATGTTGCTGTTTAATTGTGAAACTGAAGTGGTTTACCATTTCATTTTCCACCTCATCTTAAAGGTGAGAAAAATTATTCAAATACTGTTAAGTGACTTGTCCAGGGTCACACAACTAGTGAGTGTTTGACGCTAAATTTGAACTCAGGAAGATGAGTCTTTCTGACTCCAGGCCTGGTGCTTTATGCACTATGGCACCTCCTAGCCTCCCATTACCGATATAGTCCTGGGAAATTTTCTGAATCTGTTTCAGCTTCAGTTTTCCTTATCTGTAAGACAATTTTACTAATATCAAGTTGCTGTGAGGGTCATTGTTTCATAGCTTTACAGCAAAAAAAATGACAAGTCATTTGGTCTACTCATTGCAATTCGCATCTAAGGTAAATGAGCTCCAAAGATTCACACAGGATTAGAGGCAGAATCAGGAATCTCCCTGAATTCTTCCTTGATTTTTGAGATAATGTACATGGAACAATTTGCAAAGTTCAAGTGCTAAAAAAGATCACATCTTATTATATAGCTAACTAGTCTTTAATCCAGTTAATTCACAAGCATTTAATAAGTGCCTACTATGTAAAATTCAAGAAACATAAAATGCCTATTATGTGCAATCTCCAAAGACTAAAAAAAAAAAAACCAAAACTTTCAAATGTGTACATGTCCTTCCTTTTAGACTGTAAGCTCCTTGAGGGCAGAGGTTATTCCATTAGCACAATATCTGGTACATTTTAGGGATTTAATAAACATTTATGGATTGACTACATTTAAGGGAATTATGTAATACTGGGAAGATGCATAATCTAAGTATTTTTTTTAAAATGGAAGGCTAGTTTCAAAAGGAAAAAGTGATGATTAAATAAGTGAGAGGTTAGGAAAGGCCTAGTTTAGGAGGGGATGTCCAAATTGTGTCTTAAAGGAAGCCGGGATTCTTTCAGGACAAAGTGGGAAGGAAGAGCATCAAAGGCATTGGCAGCCACTTGTGCAAAAGCATGGAGGTAAGAGAATTATATATAGAATCTTTCCTATATAGCCCCAGCACTGATATTTTGAAGGTTTATTTTCTCCAAAAATCCAAGTCAAATAATATGGTCAAAAGAGATGATCACAATCGCCACATTTCCACTTATGGACAGCCCAATTAAAACAATTGGAATACTCATTCAAGGGATAATGAAAAGATAGGCTCATTTTTTTTTTCTGGGATAGCTTTGGCATCTAGCTTGAATGGTTTGGCAGAAGAAGTAGTATGGTTTAGGGTTAAATGGTATTTGGCATTGGATGCTGGCTTGCGATTGTAGTTCACCTAATGCTATATACACAACACTGAGCTCGATGGACCATTGCTCTGTACTTCATTGACATTTCTAATATTCCTAAATATACACAGGTTCAAGGAGGGTCTGTATGAATAAATCCATGGGCAATAGTGTATCTTTTTCTTTATCTCTATTTCTATTTCTAGCTCTGACTTTAGTTCTATCTTATATATCATACCATTAAAAATATTTATCTAACCACATGAATCTGTGTGTGTATGTATATACATCTACACACATATATGTTTATACATAAATATATGTGTGTGTGTGCGTGTGTGTGTGTGTGTGTGTGTGTGTGTGTGTGTGTGTAAGTTTTTAGGTGTTTTTGTCAAGTCCAACTTTTTGTGGTACCATGGTGCCATGTGGGGGTTTCTGGGCAAAGATGTTGGAGTGATTCACCATTTCCTTCTCTAGCTCATTTTACAAATGAGGGTTCAGTCACTTGTCCAAAATCGCACAGCTAGTAAGTATCTGAGGTTAAATTTGAACTCAAGCCTTCTTGAGTCTAGGCCAATCATTCTATCCAGTGTACCACCATAGATAGACAGACAGATAGAGATAGAGAGACAGGTAGATAGATAGAGACAGATAGATTGATAGATAGAAAGATATAGGGTGTGTGTGTGTGTGTGTGTGTATTGTTTGTTTACACCAATGAGCCAGAGTAGTTAAATAAATAGCCCTGCTTTCACAGCTACCAAGTATTTGAGTCACAATGGAACCTAGATCTTCCTGACTCCAAGTTCAATACCTGACCACTACACCAACCTGCTTAAAGCCCTCAATTTGTTTACATATGATCCCTATTTCCTAACATAATATTGGACCTAGAAGGAATTTGGGAAGCCACAAAAACTCTCATTTTGCAGAAAAGTTACTCCAGTTCTACAGGGCTTAGGGGCTAGGGCTAAGAAAACAGAGTGAGTTAGTAGCAAGAATGGGATTAGAACTCAACATTCTTTAGCAGATTTCTTTGTCTTGGTCATAACCATAGCAAGATTTGTGTCCTATGCTATTGGTGCCATGGCATACCTTATCCAACAAGGAGTAATCACAGTGGCATATGCTATCACTGACAATTGAGAGTCCCTTGTATTAAACTTTGACCAATCCAACTACAGCAGCTAATTGTTCAAATGTCTGAAAGCATGTGAGACAACCCAGAGACCTCAACCTGTAATTGATCTGCTTATGGGACTTAATGGTGGAGAGGAACCATAGGGATTCCAAATCCTAAATGACTCATATAATCTCAGAATTTCTCTGCCTGCCAGAAGTCTCTCCTTTCTCTAGTTCATCCTCCATTTGGCCACAAAAATGATTTCCCTAAAGCCCAGGTTACCCTACCACACATGCATGCACATATACATTCAATGAACTCTAGTGACTCCCTATTGTTGTTGCTGTTCAATTGTTGTCAGTCATGTCGGACTCTTCATGACCCCATTTGGGGTTTTCTTGGCAAAGGAATGGAATTCTTTATAATTTCCTTTTGTAGTTCATTTTACATGTGAGGAAAATGAAGAAAACAGGGTTAAGTGACTTGCCCAGGGTCATAAAACTATGAGGCCAGATTTTAACTCAGGAAGATGGATCTTCCTGCCTCCAGGTCTAGCACTCTATCTACTGTGTCATCTAGTTGCCCATACATATGACTATATACATATATGTATATATGTTCACATATGCATACGCATGCACATGGATGTATACGTACACACATATATGCACATAAACATACCTTCTTGACTCCAGGCCCTGCACTCTATCCACTGAACTGTTAGCTTCCCAATTACCTCCCAGATTCAATATAAAATCCTTTGTTCTCATTCAAAGCCCTTCATAACCTATGTTAACCCACCTTCTAGTTTTATTGTACCTTACAACCTCTCCCCCCAAATACTTGCACGTGCATGCGCGTACACACACATACACACACACACAGACACACACAGACACACACACTACATTTTCTTCAATCCAGTGACACTGACTTCTTGCATTTGGATGAATCCAATATTCCATCTGTTAGTTCTCAGCATTTTCACTGATTGTCCCAGATAGCTGGAATGCACTCTTTCTTCATCTTTCCATCCAGGTTTATTTGACTTCCTCAAATCTTCTCAAATCTCACCATCTACACGAAGTCTTTACCAATCACTCTTAATAGTATAGTCTTACCTATGTGTATTATTTCTTGTTTATCCTGTAAATAGCTTGTTTATAAATAGTTGTTTGTATGTTGTCTCATCCATTAGATCATGAGCTCCTTTTGGGAGCTCACTGATGCTAGAATCACCCAGTGGGATTCCTGATTCAAAGGAGAAATTCCCTTCCAATCCTTCCCAAGAAGCAGTAATCCAGATTTCACCAGGAGACTTCTGATTTCAGGAATTTAATACCTGTGAAGAAACCCATTCCTTTCTGGCACAGTTCGGCCTGTCTGTGACTTCTGTCCAATGTTCCTACTTTCGTCCTCTGAGACTGAACAATGGAAATCAAATCCTATTCCCTCAAAATAACCCTTCATATATTTTAGGAGACTATCCGATCAATTCGTTCAAACCTTTACTTTATAGAATAAACCACTTAAGAAATCAATAAGGTGGGGCAGAGGCAAGATGGCGGCATAGGAGCAACAAAGTATTGCAGCTCCCACATACCCCCTTCAAAATATCCACAAAATATGACTCTAAACAAATTCTAGAACTCTAAAACGCACACAAATATGCTTTCCACTAAAGGCAGCTTGGCTAGGAGGCACCATCTCAGGGCTGAAAGCTGAAATCAGCCCAGCCTGAAACGGTGCTTTGGCCCTGGGGTTAGCCAGATGAGCTAAGCTGCAGCTGGAGCAACAAAAGAGCAGATCTACAGCAGCTGTGGCAGTTTCCAGAATTATCAAGCCATAAAGGAAAAAAAAAAAAAGGACTAAAAGGTTAGTGGAACTCAAAATTGGGGGAGAAAAGTGGGTCCGGCCAAACCGCCTCCAGGGCAAGGAAGCAGCAGAAGTGGAGGTCCTGTACACTCTTGCTCATTGTCGCTTCGGAGCTCCTGGCCTGCAGACTTCAGGGGGGCCAAGCAATTGTTCAGAGGCCAAGTGCTCTCATGTTGAGTGGCCTGGATCCGGATCATGGTCTTGGGTGGTGGTCCTGGCATCTCTTTTCAGTGAGCCAGAGCTGGGAAGGACCCCAGCAGGCTCATAAAAGCTCCAACAGCTGGAAAAACCCCAGCGATTTGGGACAGAGCTTTCCCCATTGGAAGCAGAGTTCCACAGAGCTAAAAAATCTCTGATTGGCTAGCCATGAATAAGCATAGAAAGCAAAGTAAGAACAGCAACCAAATCCTAGATTCCTTCTTTGGCGAAAAGAAGACAGAACTCCCGCACCAAAAGCTTCCAAGAAAAATGAAGATTGCCTAAAAACTAGAGATCAGCTGAAAAAGGATTTTGAAAACCAAATGAGAAAAGTGGAAGAAAAATTGGGACGAGAAATAAGAATGATGCAAGAAAATCATGAAAATAGAGTCAACAACCTGACTGAAGAAATTAACACCTTAAAAAATAGATTAACTCAAATGATAAAAGAGGCCCAAAAAGCCAATGAGAAGAAGAATGCCTTAAAAAGTCAACTTTGCCAAATGGGAAAAGAATCTCAAAAGCATTCTGAAGAGAATAATTCCATCAAAATTAGAGTGGAGCAAAGGGAAGCAAATGACTTTATGAGAAATCAAGATACTATCAAACAGATCCAAACAAATGAAAAAATAGAAGGCAATGTGAAGTATCTCCTTGAAAAAACTACTGACCTGGAAAACAGATCCAGG
>JAQQSV010021691.1:0-10737 GCA_028646515.1 Pseudochirops corinnae | reverse complement strand
AAAAACCAATGCACCCTTTTCAGACCATAATTATATTCAATATAGGGTTATGGAAGCATAGGTTAAAAACTAATTGGACACTAAATAATCTAATCATAAAGAATGACTGGGTCAAAGAACCAATCAGAAAAAACCCAATAATTTCATTAAAGATAGTATAATGTAATATAACAGAATGGAGCAAAATATATAGTTGGTAAGTATAACTGTGAATATGAATGGGATGAACTCACCCATAAAAGAGAAATATATATGGTATAACATGATATGATATGATACAACATGACATGAAGAGACATGCCATGACACAACACAACATAACATAAAACAATGAGACAACATATTGAAACTTGTGGAATATAGTCAAAACCACTTAGTGAAAAATTTATATCTTTAAATGTTTAGATCAAGCATTAGATCAAGAAAGAGCAGATCAAGGAATTGCACATGCAATTAAAAAAACTAGAGAAAGAACAAATTAAAAATCCTCAATTAGATACCAAAATAGAAATCCTAAAAATCAAATGTGACATCAAGAAAACATAAAGTAAAAGAACTATCTAATTAATAAATAAAACTAGAAGCTGGTTTTATTGAGGAAGAGCAATAAAATGAGTACACTATCAGTTAATTTGATTAAAAAAAAGAAATCATACCAAATTACCGGCATTAAAAATGAAAAAGTAAATGCACTACCAATGAAGATGAAAATTAAGCAATTACTGAAGCTGTTTTACCCAATTACATGACAATTCAACTAATAATCTAAGTGAAATGGATGAATCCTTTCAAAAATATAAATTTCCCAAATTAATAGAAGAGGAAATGGAATACTTAAATAACTCTATCTTAGAAGAAAAAATCTAGCAAACTATAAATAAGCCTTTAAGAAAAAATTCCTAGACCAGACACATTTACCAGTGAATTCTACCAAACATTTTAAAAACAGTTAATTCCAATACTATATAAACTACTTGAAAAAAAAAATAAGTGAAGAAAGAATCCTACCAAAGTCCTTTAATGACAAAAATATCATCTTATACCAAACCAGGGAAAGCAAAAACAGAGAAAGAAAAATACAGACCAATTTCCCTAATGAATATCAATGCAAAAATTTTAAACAAAATACAAGCAAGGAGTTTACAGTAATATGTCACACAGATCACACAGTATGAGTGGGGCATGGGGGTTAAAACCGGAAGTCAGAGCTGGTTCTATAATAAAAAACAATAAGCCTAATAATAAAAACAACAAAAATCACACAATTATCTCAATAACTGCAGGAAAAGCTTTTGACAAAATACAATACTCATTCCTATTAAAAATGCTTTCTAGCCTCAGAATAAACACAGCTTTTCTTAAAATGATAAGTAGTGTGTATCTAAAACCAAGGACAAGCATTATTTATAATGGAGATAAATTAGAAAACTTCCCAATAAGACCAAAGGTGAAGCAAGGATGTTCATTATCACCAGTATTGTTCAATATTATACTAGAAATACTAGCTATAGCAATAAGATAAGAAAAAGCAATTGAAAGAATAAGAACAAGCAATGAGGAAACAAAACTATCTCTTTTTTTACACATAATATAGTAGTATATTTAGAGAACTCTAGTGAATCAACTAAAAAACTAATTGAAATAATTAACAGCTTTAGCAAAGTTGCAAGATATTTAAAAAAAACTTATATAAATCATCAGCATTTCTATATATGATCAATAAGACAGAGCTGGAAAAGACAGAGAAATTCTATTTAAAATAAGTGCAGACAATAAAAAAATTCTTGAAAGTCTACCTTATAAAACAAACCCAGGAGCTCTATGACCACAATTACAAAACACTTTTCACACAAATAAAGACAAATTTTAAAAAGCTGGAGGAATATAAATTGCCTATGGGCTGATTAAGCCAATATAATAAAAATGACAATACCACATAAATTAATTTACTTTTTCAGTGCCATTCCAATCAAACTACAAAAGAATTATTTTATAGACTTAGAAAAAAAAACAGTAACAATTCATCTGGAAGAATAACAGGTCAAGAATATTAAGAAAATCAAGAGGGAAAAATGTGAAAGAAGATTGGTAGTAGCCGTATTTTAAACCCTGGTGGATCAGTGGAATAGATTAGGAACACAGTATACAGTAGCAGATGACCATAGTAATCTAGTATTTGATAAACCCAAAGATCCAAGCTTTGGGGGTGTAAGAATTCACTATTTGACAAACATTACTAGGAAAACTGGAAAGCAGTTTGGTAGAAACTAGGCAAAGACCATCATGTCACACCATATACCAAGATAAGGTTAAAATGGGTTCATGATTTAGACATAAAGGGTAATATTATAAGCAAATTTGGGGAGCATAGAAAATTCCATCTGTCATATCTCTGGATAAGGAGCGAGTTTATGACCAATCAAGAGACAGAGAGGATCACAGAAAGTAAAATGAATAATTTTTATTATACAAAATTTAAAAGTTTTTGCACAAGCCAAACTAATATAGTCAAAATGAGAAGGAAAGCAGGCAACTGGAGAAAAAATTTATACTAAGTTTCCCTGATAAAGGCCTATTTCTCAAATATATAGGGAATTGAATCAAATTTATTTTTAAAAAAAGCCATTCTCTAATTGATAAAGGATATGAACAAGCAGTTTTCAGAAGAAGAAATCAAAAGTATCGTAGTCTTATGAAAAAATGCTCTATATCACTGTTGCTTAAAGAAATGTATATTAAAACAAGCCTGAGGTACCACCTCATGCCTATCAGACTAGCTATCATAACAGAAAAGAAAAGTGACAAATGCTGGAGAGGATGTAGAACTCTCTTGGAGGAGTCATGAACTGGTCCAACTCTTCTGCAGAAAAATTCAGAACTGTGCCCAAAGGGCTACAATACTGTGCATGCCCTTTGACCCAGCAAGACCATTGCTAGATAGGGATTAAAAGAAAAAGAAAAAGACAGACCTAGATGTACAAAAATATTTATAGCAACTCTTTGGTGGCAGCAAAGAATTGGAAATTGAGGGATTGCCCATCAATTGCGGAATGGATGAAAAAGTTGTGGCATATTTTTGTTATGGAACGCTATTGTGTCATAACAAATGATGAGAAATATGGTTTCAAAAACCTGGAAAGACCTATATGAATTGATGCAGAGTGAAAGAAGCAGAACCAGAAGAACATCATACACAGTAATGGCAATATGGTAATGATGATGAAGTATGACCTAGATATGTCAATCACTACAATGATCCAAGACAATTGCAAAGGGTTCGTGATTAAAAACGTTACCCACTGCCAGAGAGAACTAATGAATGGAGTGCAAGCTGGACTTATTTTCTTTACTTTTCCTGTCTTTTTTTTTAAAGCAACATGGATAATATGGAAACATGTTTTGCATGATTACGCAGGTATAATTGATATCACATTGTCTACTTTTTCAGAGGGTGGGGGAGGAGAGGGAAGAAGTGAGAGAATTTAGAACTCAAAAAGTTTTTGAAAAGTTAAAAATAAATAATATTAAAGTTTAAAAGAAAAGTTAAAAAGGAGCAGCTAGGTGGTATGGTGAATAAAGCACCAGCCCTGGAGTAAGGAGAACTTGAGTTCAAATCTGACCTCAGACGCTTGAAACACTCACTAGCTGTTGACCTTGGGCAAGTCAATTAACCCCAATTGCCTTCCCTTCCCCCCCTCCCCAGAAAAGTTTAAAAAGTTAAAGTTTTAAAAAGTTAAAAATAAATAGATGTATTTTTAAAAGAAGAGAAAAAAGAAAGGAAAACTACTCTTTCAGAGGAAAAAGTTCTAAGGAAGTAACTAGGGAGAAAATCATACCTCCAAGTAGCTCAACACACAAAAATATATGTTCCAGTTACAGTGACTGATGCTTATTTGTCTGCTCACCAGTTTGGCATAACAGCCACCATTGTTACACCTGTAGAAACAATTCAAAGAGAATGTCTTGCAACCAATGGTTCAAGAGTTTATCATCTCTGGGTCCTTAGGCATGTTTCTGACTGAATAAAAACCTACTCATCATCAAGGCCTTAATAAAATCTGGATTATGATTGTGTGACCTTAGTCTGTCATCCCTTCCCTTAAGCACTTAAGTAATTTCAAGTAACTTTGACTCTCTCCCAAATGATTAGTAAAAATTTCCCCTAGTCTTTTTTATATTTTAAAATTCGTTTATGCAACCTAGTTAGGGGAATAAGAGTAGGAAACCATGAGACATTTAAGCTATTTTAGGTAGAGGAAGAGTATTGAAAGCCAGAAGAAAGACAGTCTCTGTCTTAGTGAATCATTAGGGTATCAAATAGGATGTTTCTGAGACTTTGACAGTAATCGGGTCCCATGGGGCTCCAGGCTTCCTTCTCTTTGGGCGTGTAAATATGAAAATGTGCTATCTCAGGGGGTAAAGAGGTCTCAGTCACTTGGAGGTTACATGACAGCACGTTGGAGATAAATGATCAAAGGATATGAACAGGAATTCACAATTTGGGTTAAATTAGATGACCTCTGAGCACCTTTGTAACTCTGAGATTCTTTGAGTCTCATGCTTAATGGAGATGTTTTATGCCAGTATTAAGCTGTGGGATGGTGTATACATTTATTGAAGGGTGGCTAAATAAACTGTCGCACCCCACTCTGGGATTACCTTCCCAGTTCTCACTAGTGGGTTGGAAATGACCTGTTCTCAAAGACATATAGTGACTGAGGGGGAGATCTGGGAAGTCACCCCTCTCCCAATCCTGTTGTTGTTGTATTTGTCCAGTCATATCTGACACTTTGTGACTCTATGGACTATACCATGACAATGCTGTCCATGGGTTTTTTTTTTAGCAAAGATACTGGAGAGGATTGCCATTTTCTTCTCTAGTAGATTAAGACAAACAGAGGTTTGGTGATTTGCCCAGAGTCACACAGCTAGTGTCTGAGTCCAGACTTGATCTCAAGTCTTTCTGACTGGAGGCCCAATGTTCTATTCACTGAGCCACTTAGCTGCTTCTAAATTCTGTAGCTCACGGCAATTTTGTCTTATTGGCTGTCAGGAAGGAAAAGAAGCCAAGGGACTTGAAGCAGGGGCAGACCTCTCTTTTTGTATATCAACTCGGTTCTGGTTCAGTAACTCATGAATCACTCAGCATCTCAGTCAACCAGAGATCTTCCTCACTACATTGCTCTAGCCCTTCAGTCACTCAATAAGCCTCCATATATTAAATTGGAACTGGGCAGGAAATATCTATCCCTACTTTGTAAAACAAAGGAAGAGTAAATGTAAGCTCACTGTAAAGCCGGAGTCAGCAATCTACAGGCCAATGGCCAAATCTGACCCACTTTCTGTTTTGGTCTGTCCTATGAGCTAAAAATAATTTTTAAATTTTTAAATGGCTAAAAAAATTAAAAGAGGAATAATAATTCATGACACAAGTATTGTATGAAATTAAAATTTTACTGTCCATAAATAAAGACTTATTCATTTAATGCTTACTCATTTAGATATTATCTATGGCTGTTCTCATGATATAACAGTAGAGTTGAAAGGTTGTGGCAGAAACCATTATGTAGCACTCTTGTCACTTTGAACTATTGCTTGGTGTACCACAAATTGCAGAGACATACTCTATAGAGTTTTTTTCAATTTATTTATTTTTAGTTTTCAACATTCATTTCCACAAAATTTTGAGTTACAATTTTTTCTCTCCCCGTCTTTCCCCTACCCCACGCCAAAATAGCAACCCTACTTAATACTCCTTCCCCCAATCTGTTCTCTCTTATATCCTCCCCCTTCACCCTACTAACTTTATAGTAGGGAAAAATGGGTTTCTATACCCCAGTACCTGTATATCTCATTTCCCAGTTGCATGTAAAAAAATAATTTTTAAACATTTGTTTTTAAAAGTTTGAGTTCCAGATTTTTTTCCCTTCTTCCCTCCTTGCCCACCCCTATTGGGAAGATAAGCAATTCAATGTAGATTGTACATGTGTAGTTACCTAAATCATTTCCATAGTAGTTCTACTGTGGAAGACTAACTATACTTCCCTCCATCCTCTCCTGCCCCCCATTTATTCTATTTTCTCCTTTGACCCTATCCCTTTTCAAAAACGTTTGCTTCTAACTATCTTCTCCCCCAATCTGCCCTCCCATCTATCATCCCCTCTCTTATCCCCTAGCCCCCTATTTTCTTGTAGGGTAAGATACTCACTTGAGTGTGTATGTTATTCCCTCCTTAGGCCAAATTCAATGAGAATCAGGTTGACTCATTCCCTTCCACCTTTCTGCTCTTCCCCTTCATTGTAACAGTTTTCTCTTGCCTCTTTTTTATAAGATAATTTACCCTAATCTATCTCTCCATTTCTTCTTCTCCCAACAAATTCCTCTCTCACCTCTTAATTTTATTTTTTAGATATCATCCCTTCATATTCAACTCCTGTGCCCTCTGTCTATGTATACATCAACATACAAATGCCCACTCACATATATATTCATATATACATACATCCTCCTATACATACATATATGTGTATGTATACATATAAATACGTATATATTCCCTTCAGCTATCCTCATACTGAGAAAAGTCATATGAGTTACAATTATCATTTTTCCATGTAGGAATGTAAATAATTCAACTTTAATAAGTCCTTTATGATTTCTTTTTCCTGTTTACTGTCTCATGCTTCTCTTGCTTCTTGTATTTGAAAGTCAAATTTTCTGTTCAGCTCAGGTTTTTTCATCCAGAATGCTTGAAAGTCCTCTATTTCATTGAATGACCATATTTTTCCCTAGCAACCGCTACAGTTGCGGGTGATTTACTCACGTGAAGTCTGCTCCAGCTGCTGCTGGTCAGGGCCACCCTGGAGCTAAAACTGCAGCTCAGTGGGGACTGCACTTGACTCCCAGCGGGGTAAGATGCCAGCCTGCTGGGCTTCCTTCAGCAGGAGATTTTTTTTCTTTTTGTCATATTGTGGGTTCTATAGCTCTAAAGTTTGTTTAAAGTAATTTTTTACATGTATTGGAGGAGGTGGAAGCTAGAGCTGCGTGGAAGTCTTGTTTCTACTCTGCCATCTTGGCTCCTCCTTGACAGAGTTTTGAGAGCCCTTCCTAAAAGTTGAAAGATGAAGTTTCTACTCAGCTCTGGTCTTTTCATCAGGAATGCTTGAAAGCCCTCTATTTCATTAAGTATCCATTTTTCCCCCTGAAGGATTATACTCAGTATTGCTGAGTTTGTTATTCTTGATCATAATCCTAGCTCTTTTGCCTTCCAGACTCTCATATTCCAAGTCCTCTACTCCTTTAATGTAGAAGCTGCTAAATCTTATGTGATCCTGATTGTGACTCCATGATATTTGAATTGGTACTTTCTGGTTACTTACAATATTTCTCTTTGACCTGGGAGTTCTGAATTTTGTCTATAATATTCCTAGGAGTTTTCATTTTGGGATCTCTTTCAGGAAGAGATCAATGAGTTCTTTCAATTTTTATTTTAACCTCTGGTTCTAAGATATTAGGGTTGTTTTCTATGATAATTTCTTGAAATACGATGATTGGGCTCTTTTTTTGATCATGGCTTACATATTGTCCAGTGATTCTTAAGTTATCTTTCCTTGATCTATTTTCTACGTGAGTTGTTTTTCCTATGAGATATTTCACATTTTCTTCTATTTTTTTCTTTATTTTGGCTTTGTTTTATTGTTTCTTGATGTCTCATGGAGTCATTAGCCTCCACTTGCCCAATTCTAATTTTTGAGGAATTATTTTCTTCAGTGAACTTTTGTTCTTCTTTTGCCATTTGGACTATTTAACTTAAGGAGTTCTTTTCCCTAGTGATTTTTTTGTGCTTCTTTTACCATTTGGCCAATTCTATTTTTAAGGTGTTTTTTTTTTTAGCTGTGTTTGTGCGTGTGTGTGCCTCTTTTACGAAGTTGTTAATTCTCTTTTCATAATTTTATCCCATCACTCTAATTTCTTTTTCCAAATTTTCTTCTACCGATGCTTATCTCTTTCTTTAGCTCTTCTAGAAATTCATTTTGGGCTTGTGTCCCATTTTCTTTGAGATTTTGCTTGTAGCCTTGTTCACACTGTTGTCTTCCAAGTTTGTATCTTCATCTTCCCTGTCACCATATTAGTTTTTTATGATCATGTTCTTTTATAGTTGTTGGTTGCCATTTTTCCAACCTATTTTTTGACTTTGAACTTCATGTCAAAGTTGGGCTCTATTCCTGGATTCAGGAAGAGGAGGACATAGTCCTAAACTTTAGGCTTTTTTATCCTTCTATTTTCAAAGCTACTTCTGGGAGATTGTAAGTGTTCCTTGTTTCCAAGGTGGTGTGATCTGGAGGGAAGTGTGATCATTGCTCTCCTAGCCTGTGCTTTGGTCTTTAACCTAGGAAGGGGCCCTGCTTCCTTGCAGCCTCAAGTGCTAGAGATCCTCTCTGCCCTGTAATTGCAACCCAGAACTATGTATGGGCAATGCAGCAGTGTTCTGCATTCAGTGTCAGCTCAGGGTCCCCTGAAATCTTTTTCTAACTAATTGTCTAACCCCCTTCCTGTCTCTAGATGGAGAGCTCTTAAAGCTACTGCTGCTGCTATCTGTAACAACCACGTCCAAGCTCCCTTGTTGGTGCTGCTGTCATGTATATTCTGAGCCAGCTCCCATCCCAGTGTCACAGACCTCTCCTTCAATCTCCTAAATTGTCTTGGGCTGGGGAAATGTCCCAAACTTTTGTGGCTCTGCTGCTACAGAATTCAACTTGATACATTATTTTAAAGTTGCTTACAGGGGGATGCTGAGAGAGTTGGGCTCAGTTGTTGTCTCTCCTTTACCATATAGAGAGAAGACATTTTCAAAAATGAAATGTATAAAATCTCATTACAGATCAGCATTAACAGATGAACATTTACATTCAACTTTGATGATTAGGAACACTAACTTTGAACCCCAGTTAAGCAAAATGTTACCTCCCCCCAAAAGAATTCCATTCTTCCCATTAGTATACCTGTATTATAAAAAATTATAATCAATTATTATTATTACACTTTGAATTTTGTCAATTAAAAAGTTGTGGCCATTTTTTTTCTCCCATTGTATATTTACCTATGTAACATCCTTAATTTTACCTTTTGGCCGACAAAGCCTAAAATATTTACTATCATGTCTTTTACAGAAAAACTTTGCCAATCCCTTTAAAGACTGGGTCCTCATTGACCAGTCGCCACAATATATATCAGTGTCATGGAATATTACTATGCTGTAAGAAAGGATAACAAAGAAGCATAGAAAGATATATAGGTGTTGATTCAAAATGAAGTAAGCAAAACCAGGGAAATAAATGTACAATAACTGCAATAAAATCAAAGATGGAAAAACCATCCAAACCGAGTGCTATGAAATCGTGACGGTCTAGTTTGGCATCCAAGAAGGCATGTGAGAAGCCCCTGCTCCCCCACTTCTTTATGGAAGTGGGGCAGTAGGAGTGTGGAACAATGCATAAAATGCTGGACTTTTTGGCTATGTTGTTATGTTTGATATGAAATGAGCCAGCCACAAGATCCTTAGCACCACATGGTCGCCATATCTTTGAAACGCCAGGTATATCACTGCCTGGAGAGAGGTCTTACTGTAAGTTTTCTTTCTGCTTTGGGAAGCTATTAAAAATAAAGAATCAATAATTCTCTCCCTCTCTTTTTTTTTTTTTATATAGCCACAAGACCCACTTAGAGACTCTCTGGTAAAAATGAAGCAGTTGTAAATCCATCCTCCTGGCTGCTCTCTTATAGCCCCTTGCTGTTGCTTCTGAGCAAGGATGCAAATAGAGTAGGAAAACAGTGTTTAGCCATGTTTATCATTCTCAAAAGGGAAAAAAAGGACAAAATAAACAGAAAGGTTAATATGAGACAGAGATAAATTGCTGGGAACAGGTGCGTGGCTTCTTGGGAGAAAGAAAAGGGAAAGAGAGAGAAAAAATGTATAAATCATCCTTTTGTTGGTCTACTCTGTGCATGTGCATGTGGATATGTAAGAATATCCTGATGTCTGGGTCTACTGCTTGTTTCAGTGTCTCTAAAACATCTCTCTCTCTCTCTCTCTGTCTGTCTCTTCCATTTCCTTTCCCCCTAACACCCTATTTCTCTGAATTGGTTTCTCTCCTTTCTGAGTACAGAATTGTTGGGGGCCAGTGGACAACACCTGGTCAATGTTTTACAATATCTTATCAGAACATTTTGTGGCTGGTCAACTTCCTTGCATACCATTCTCTGAAATGCTTTATCTCACTGGAACATCCTGTGGCTTATCTACCTGTGAAAATCCTCTACTTCCTTATATACTCATGCCCTTGCATTCAATAAACGAGACTTGATCAGAAAGCCTGTCTTGTCTCCATTCTTCGTGTTTCTTGTCCCCCGTCCCTCTTTCTCTTCTAGGGTCCACGTTGTGCCCCACAGGCCGGGGCATTTTGGCGCCCAATGTCGGGCTCGAGAAACTTGAAAGTAGGCAACAGATCCCACCGACTCACGGAACAGAAAAGCTGCAGCTCCCCAAAAAAGAGTGAGAATAGGTCGCCGCGGGCTCGCCTGTTCCTAGGAAAAGAGACCTGAGGTAAGTGAGCTGCCAGTGCAATGGGACAAGACATTAGTGTACATGATAGGTTTGTAGAAGGACTTAAAGAGTCATTAAAAACACGAAGAGTAAAGGTTAAGAAAAAGGAACTTGTAAAATTTTTTAAGTTTTTA
>JAQQSV010021690.1:0-10737 GCA_028646515.1 Pseudochirops corinnae | reverse complement strand
GAACACAGGATGTCAGAGCTGGGAGGGCCCTTAGAACATAGGATGTCAGAGCTGAGAAGGCCCTTAGGACACAGGATGTCAGAGCTGGGAGGGCCTTTAGAACACAGAATGTCAGAGCTAGGAGGACCCTTGGAACACAGGATGTCAGAGCTGGGAGGACCTTAGAACGCAAGATGTCAGAGTTGGGGGTACCCTTAGAACACAGGGTGTCAGAGCTGGGAGGAGCCTTAGAACACAGGATGTCAGAGCTGGGAGGGCCCTTAGAACACAGGATGTCAGAGCTGGGAGGACCTTAGAACAGAGAATGTCAGAGCTGGGAGGGCCCTTAGAACACAGGATGTCAGAGCTGGGAAGAAGCTTGGAACACAAAAAGTTTAAACCAGAGGAGCTTAAAACATAGAATGTAGGGCTCAGTAGAAGGATAAGTTGTCAGACTAATCTGTTGTAAAAGGCCTTTGCTTTCTGGCTGTAGTTTGAACCACTTCCCCTCCCAGCTCTGACATCCTGAGACTCACTGAGCACAGGGCACCTTGGAAGTTTCATTTCCTCCTTCATATCCCCAGCAGCCTGCAGAGCTCCTTGTACACAGTAAAAGTATTTAATAAATGTTGGTTAACTTGAATTTGAATCCATTCCAAGCTCCCTCATTTGATAGATAAAGACAAAGAGGCTCCAAGAGGTCATGTGACATCCTCATGGTCACAAAGCAAGATTGGGGCAAAGGCAGAATTTGAACCCTCGGCTCAGGGGCTCTTGCCACCACACCACAGCTGGCCTTCTGCCCCAGTCCTTTTATTCACCATGGTTGGATTTTTTCCCTTTAGCTTGTTTAAAAAGTAACATTCTATTTTTTTAGACTGCAAGGGCTTTGGGTATAATTCTAAGGAATGTGAATTTTGTAGTCATCTCTATTAGCCAATAGCTGCTTCTAATACCATCTTCTCCCATGTTCCCATCTTGAGGATCTTCCTGTCTTCTCCACACCCACCCCCCAGCAGAGCTTCTAAGGTGGTCCTGTGGCCTCTCTTTTTGTCTCATTTTGAAGAAACTTGTCCCACTTAAGACTTCAGTGGAGAGACTTCCCCCCAGTGGCAGCTGTTGTGATGTCCTTCTGGAAAGGGAGAGGGGGCTGGCTAAAGGAGGCCAGTTTGATCCCCAAAGGCTCTCCTGGCGCCAAGAATCTCCTTTTTCTCTGGTCCAAAGTCTATGCTGATCAGAAAAAACCTTCATCACATGAGATGAAAGCCCCTGTTCTGCTGCAGCTTTGCTGACAAAGGCCTGCCTTCCTCCAGATGCCATCCTCCCAGGAAGATTTGGGGAGGGGGGAGCAGGAATGGAGGGAAGATCTACAGCTCCAAACCGGTCGACTGGAATCCAAATGAGGCCACTGGAAGATCAAACAGCCCAGTGCACAACCTATCACACCGCTGTACCTGGGTCTAGAAACATGAGATGTAACCTCGAATCAATGTTGTAAGATTAATTTACTGGGGTGGGGAGGGAGGAGGAGACTCCTGGACACCACCCAGTTGGAGGAAGACTGAGACCCAAGGCCAGGGAGGCTGCTACTGGGGAAGAGGGGAGAAGGGCTTGGGGGGGGGGGGGGGGGGGAGGGGGCTGAGCACTGTCCAAGGTAGATAAGAAGACCAGAGCCAAGCCACAACAGGGAGGAGGAGCTTACCCAGCCATAGGAGGTGGGCGGGGAGACAAAGTACATACCATCCTGCTTAAACCAAGTATTCCTATTAACTTTGTCTTAAGCTTAGTTGTTTCTGTCTGCCAAAAGAATTAGAGAGGCAGCCTATTGTACTGGAAGAAGTAGACTTAGAGTCAGGAAAACCTTGGTTCAAATCTTGCCTCTAATACTTACCAGTTATGGGAGCTTAGGAAGGCACTTTGGTACTACTTGCCTTACAAGGATATAGTGAACAAATGACGTAATATATGTAAAGGGATTTGCAAACCTTAACATGTAATAGCAATGCCAGCTAGCTAGTCCAAAGCCCTCATCTCATTTAGGTAACTGGGTTCAGAACAAAGAGATTTGTCACACCCCCTTACCTTTTGTTAATTCCAAAATAAACATATCCCTAGACATCCATTCTCTCTCTCTCTCTCTCTCTCTCTCTCTCTCTCTCTCTCTCTCTCTCTCTCTCACACACACACACACACACACACACACACACACACACACACACACACACACACATACATTGCAGGAGCTACTAAAGTGTTGTTTATTCCTATGGCAAAAGAAGAATCAGTGTCCCAAACAATCTCAAAAGGTTGGAATAAAGGACTGAATCTAACAGGCTGGACTCCCTTGGAAGTCAACCTGCCCTCATTTGTGAAATGAGGAAATCAAGGCCCTGAATAGTTAAGTGAATTTATTCAAAGACACAGATAGTGCCCAAGCTAGAAGCAGAAGCCCCCTCTTCTGTCTCCACATCCAGCATTCTTTCCAATAAACTACAGTCACATTAACAAACACCAATTCTGAGCACCAGCATATGGAAGTGTATCACAGCATACCCTGTCTGACTCAATGGATGTATTTGGAGCAGTTTTCAGAACTGTTTTTTTTCTTTCTTTTTTTATTCTTTGTTGTAACAGAGGGGTGAGGGGAAGGAGTGAAGGGATATACTGGGAAAAGAAGGTGATGTAAAAACATAAGGTATCAATAAAAATTTAAAAGACAAACCATTTTTTTTAGAAAAGAAAGAAACCCCGTCCAGAGAAGGACTCCCTGGAGGAGCCCCTTTCAAGAAACTTCATTCATCCTTGTACCTAGCTAAAATCTTTTGTGGCCCTGAAGTTGAGACAACAGAAATCTGGCTTTTTGCCCTTGCCAGAAATGGAGCATTGTTCAATCATCCATCAGTCTCCCCTTCTCCAGGCTGAACAAGCCCAAGTGGTCTCCCTCAGCTGGATTTCCTTTCCACACTGAGAGGAGGCAGGTAGAACTGTCTCCTGGGCACTGGAGGAGCTCAGATCTCACTGACTTTACTTCAAGGAGTTTTCTCCAAGAACAGGTGCTTTGGTACTCTCTTCTCTCCGGGATCCCCTTCTCTGGAGCTGTGAATGTCTCTTATCCGGGCCTGGGGAGCCAAGCTGGGGCAGCCCATGAATTATCCTCCCTCTGGAGATAAAGAAACCATGAGAGTCACTTGTCTGTGATCAAATTTAGAGTTGGTAGCAGAGCATGGTGGCATCTGCATAGGAAATGTTTAACATGAGAGGTGTGTGTGTATGTGTGTGCCATCCCCTAACCATTCCACTTCCAGTGTGATGGGAGGAGGAGGGAGAAGATGGGACTTTGGGATTCATAGATTATGAGGACTGTGAAAGGATTTTATTATTCATCTCTCTTGTCCTCAGTTTCCCTTCCAACTCATTTAAATCCTGATTTCCTCTCATTCCCATTGAAATTCATCTGATGTGAAACAGCACATCCACCTTGCTGCAAGGGCTTTCAGAGGGCATCTAGTCCAAGCCCCTAGTTTTTCAGACAAGGAAACTGAGGCAAAGGGAGTCCTAGAGACTTAGTTAGGTGAGGTCAGGCCAGCTGTCAATAGCAGAGCAAGGATTTGAGCCCAGGCCCTTCATCTCCAAAATCAGTCTTCCTCTCCCTGCCCTTCCACCCCCCACTGCCAGCCTTTATTTCAGGATTTTTCTATGGAACTGCAGTGTCCCTGCCCCACCCCCTCATCTTACTCCTCTGCTTCCAGGCAAAGATGAAGCTAAAGAAGGAAGAAAAATAGGCCTCTTCAGTTTGGAGAGATGAGGGCTAAGAGGGGGCATGATCAAAGTCTATTAAATCATCAAGGGATGGAGGAGGAGGAGGGAGGCTGAGGGTTCCTGCTGAGCAAAATGTTTCCCTGAGGTTTCTCTTCGGCCTTTCCATCCCTGCCCCTGCCCAGGTCCTGGTCAAGTTCCTGTCACAGGTCCCTCCCTGACCCCACCTCACTTTGGCTGGAGAAAAAAGACCATCAGATTTGGAGCTAGAAGAGACCTCAGAGGCCATCTCTTCCAACCCCCTTCGTTTACAGATGGGGAAACAGAGGCCCAAGGGAGGAGAAGTGACTTGTCCAAGGTCACACAGCTAGGAAGGATCAGAGACAAGATTTTCTGACTCCAAATCTGTCAATGAACGAGGCTGATTCCTGGCCCCTGACAGCAGGAGCAGAGACTCTGTTTGGAGAATAGTATCTTTACTTCTTGTTTTACAAATCTGAGCATAGCCCAGCTACACCGAGAGCAATCCAAAATGCCATCCTCCCCCCTCACCACCACCAAGCTTCTGGTGTGGGTACTAAGGGGTTGGGCATGGAGGCTCCAGGAGAAGGGCAGCAGAGGTGGGCTTTAGTCTTAGTCATGCCTAGCTCACTACATGACCCTAGATAAGTCTCTGTTCCCTCCCAGAACTGGGTTTCCTCTTCTGGAAAATAAGGAAGCCCTAAGGTCTCTCGCTATAAAATTTTGTGTTCTAAGGCCCCTTTCAGACCTGATATTCTGGGTTCTAAGGCCCTCCCAGCTCTGACATCCTGTGTTCCAATAGCTTTCCCAGTTTTCTTCCCTCCTTCCTTCCCTCCCTCCTTCCTTCCTTCCCTCCTTCATTCCTTCCTTCTCCACAACCACTTCTTCCCTTATGCTCTCCTTTCCACAGCCTCTCAGAGGCTTGAGATGTCTGCTACAGAAATGCTTAGAAATATCAGATAATTTTGAAGCTGAATGGGACCTTGAGACTGTAACTTATGCTCCATTCCCCCAACTTCTTGTCTAAAACTCAGTATTTCCATCTATATAATGAGAAAGGCTTGAGAATCTGCAGAAAGTCTTTCCAATACATTCTCCCTCCTAGCTCTGACATTCTAGCTTTAACATTCGACCTAATGTCCTTTCCAGTTCTGACATCGTATGTTCTAAGAGCCCTTCCAACTCTGACATTCCATATTCTAAAGCCCTTTTCAGTCCTGAGGTTCTAGTTTCTAAGACCCTTTCCAAGTTGGACATTCTGCATTTTAAGGCCCCTCTCAGATTTAAAGTTCTTTGTCCTAAGACTCCTAGCTTTGACATTCTTTATTCTGTGGGCTCTCCTAACTCATATTCCTGTGTTCTGAGTACCCTTCCAGGTCATACCTTCTCTGTTCTATGGTCCCTCTCAGTCCAACATTCTAATACTCCTTCCACCTTGAGTATTCTGAGCTTGTGACACAAACTGGGTCCCAGGGGAGGCATTGGGCACACAGCTCTTGCGTGCGGACCCTGGCAAGCATCGGGCCAATACTGCGCCTCCTCCTAACACTGTGGGGCCCCTGCTTCTGACTGTCCCTTTCCTTCCTAGTTTCCCTGGAAGGCTTCACTTAACCAGGGAGACTCAAAAGGAACAGGGACAGGAGGAGATGAGCCTGGAGCCACCAGGATGGGGGCCTTCGAGGCCAGCCAAAGATTTCTTTGGGAAGCCATGGGACTGACCCATCCTCAGAGGGTGGCACTCCTGGGGGAGGCCATGCCTCCTTGGCTCAAACAGGGGCAACTCTAAAGCCAGCAGAACGAGCTGATGCCAGGCTGGGTCACGTAGCTAACCTGGGGGCAGAGTCAATATTCAAGCCCTGGTCTTTGGACTCAGTTCAGTTCAGCAAACCTTTCTGAATCTCATCCTCCATTCCAGGCTTGTCTTGCTAGTTCACCAAGCCATGGGGCCTCTGCAGAAGAGAAGCATTTAGCAAAGAAAATAGGGGAGACAAGAGGGAAACCTGAACTCCTCTCCTTGGCCCCTCCTGGGCTTTCAGCAAGAAGCATTAATCCTGCCTTCCAGGGCAGACAGGAGCTGGGAGCCCTGCCTGGCTCTGCCGGCTCTGAAAGGAGAAGCCAGGCTGCAGGGGCTGCCATGCATAATTCATCCCCAGGCTGCTGAGCTGAAGTGCTGAACCAGGAGGGCGACTTCAGCATCTTTCATCTCCTCGATGTAGAGAGCCAGGGTCACGTCCAGCCCAGGCGGAGAGTTTTAATCACCGAGGAGAACCGCAGGGAGGAGGAGCAGCCATGGGGGCTCTTGGGCACAGGCAGGTGCAGGCAGGCAGGCCCAGCTCTGAAGTGAGAGGCGAGGAGGAACGGAGGCAAAGACATGGAGGTGGAGACTGAGACAGAGACAGACAGAGAGACAGAGGCAGACAGAGAGACCAAGATAGAGACAGACAGAGAAACAGAGGCAGAGAAACAGAGAGACTGAGACAGAAAGAAAGAGGCAGACAGAGGCACAAAGGTGGATAGACAGGGAGACCAAGACAGAGGCAGACAGAGACAGAGCAGACAGACAGAGAGACAGACAGGAAGACTAAGACATAGAGGCAGAGACACAGAGACAAACAGACTAAGAGAGAGACAGACAGAGAGACAGAGGCAGAAGCAGGGAGACCAAGACAGACACAGACAGACAGACAGAGGAAGAGAGATAGAGACAGATAGAGAGAGAGACAGGAAGATCAAGACATAGAGATAGACAGAGACACAGAGACCAAGACACAGACAGAGAGACAAAGACAGAGACAGAGACAGACAGAAACAGAGAGAGACAGAGGCAGACAGACAGATGCAGAGACAGAGAGACAGAGACACACAGCAACACAGAGATGGAGAGACAGAGACACACAGCGACACACAGAGATAGAGAGACAGAGACAGAGACAGAGACTGTTTTCTCCATTTCTCAGCTTCTCAGACTCTTTCCACACCAATCCCAAACCCTGTCCTTAAATGGTTATTGGTTGGATGATGTCCTTCAAGCCCCAAAAGACCAAAATGACATCACTATGTTGGGGTTCAGATACAATGTGTCTGACTGTGGCTGATCAGACCAATACGAGCTCAGAAAGCTCTACCGCAGGTGGGGCACAAATAGACCTTATGGACATTTGAAGCAGAGAAGTCTCCAAATTTGAGTATCTCATGTTTCCTTTGAGCTACTTCAATTTTGCTTGGCTTGTAGAGCACAGAACCTTCTTCAATGTGGGCACGCCATGCTGGACCACCCTATATCAGTGTCTTCCATGTCACAAATCAGTTCCAAAGTTCTTCAGAGAGCCCTTGAAAGTGTCCTTGTGTCACCTCTTCTGACCACCATGTGAGCTCTTGAGTTGTGTGAGTTCTCCATAAAATAGCCTTTTAGGCAAACATACGTTTGGTATTAGAACAATGTGGCCAGCCCATCAGAGATGTGCTCGCTGCAGCAAAGTTTGAATGCTGGGCAATTTAGTTCAAGAAAGGACCTCAGCATCTGGTGTCTTATCCTTCCAGGTGATCTTCAGAATCTTCCTAAGACAATTCAAACAAAAGTGATTCAGTTTCCTGGCATGGCACTGGTAGACTGTCCAGCTTTCCCAGGCATACAACAAAGAAGTCAGCACAATAGCTCCTCTTCTCTCCCCTACTTTCTCTTAGCACCTTCTCAACATTGAGCTAGCTCTGGAAATGCATGCATCAACCTCATCAATTATGTGGACACCCCTGGAAAGTACACTACCAAGGTAAGTGAACTTATTCAAAATTCATTAATCCTGCCTTCCAGGGCAGACAGGAGCTGGGAGCATTCAAAATTTCTCCATTTGCTGTAACCAATGGTTCTACATGTGAATGGTGTGGTGCTGGCTGATGGAGAACCTGTTTTCTTGATGTTAATTGTCAGGTCAAAATTAATACAAGCAGCAGAGAATCTATCTGTTGCATATCAGCCTCAGAGGCTGAATTGAGTGCACAATCAACTGTGAACAAAAAGTCACACACCAACTCTCTGTCCACTTTAGTCTTGACTTGTAGCCTTTTCAAATCAAATAGTTTACTATCAGTGCACCTAGCCTTGATGCTGTTTTCATCCTTGTTGAAGGATTCTGAGAACATTGAGGAAAACATCATATTCAAAAGCATGGAAGCAAGCACGCAGCCCTGCTTCATTACATAGATGACTGGGAAAGCCCAAGACCATTATCCATTATCCAGAACCCATGCAAGGGTACCATCATGAAACTGGCATAGCATGCTGATGAACTTCTCCGGGTAACCAAAGCTCACCATCATCTTCCATGAGCCCTCACCACTGATGGTATCAGAGACCTTGGTCAGGTCTACAGACCTCTGTTCTGCTCCTGGCATTTCTCCTGGAGTTGTCAGGCAGCAAACACCATATCGACTGTTCCTCAGTCCCTTCTGAAGCCACATGGGCTCTTGGGCAGGTGACCATCTTCCAGGTGAAGGAGTAGCCTATTAAGGAGGAAGAAACTTATAGCAAGAAACTTACCAGCAATGACTAACACACACACACACACACACACATCATAATTGTCACAGGATGACCTATTTCCTTTTCCTTTTTAGAGATGGACAATGGAGGCATCCTGGATCTCCTGGGGGATAACCTCCTCTTGCCATATAACCCAGAAGACTTCAGTCAGCTTTTGCATGAGTGATGGACCCTCCACCTTGTAGATCTCAGTTGCAATAGAACCAGCACCAGGCATTTTGCTACATGAGGGAGTCTAATGGCTTTCAAAACCTCTTCTTCAGTTGGAACTTCTGCTAGAGAGGGAAGACCTCAACCTGAGATTAACAGTGATCCTAGTCCTTACTCTATTTACCTCCCAAAATTATGTCAGGACAGCACTTTGTTAAGCCTTGAAGGGCTAGAGAAAAGTGAATTATTATTGTTACCACTTTGGCACTCATCATGTCCTGTTCTGGTAGTGTGGCATAGTCGCTTAATCAGTCAATGTGCATTTGTTAAGCACTTACTGTATACCAGGTACTGTGATGAGTGCTGGGGATACAGAGAGAGGTCCTGGACTAGAAGTTTGGGATCAAATATAGGCATTGCCACTTATAGAATACCTCAACAAGAGTCCCCCTCCAATGCCTCACCGTGGAATGGAGAAAATCGTGGCTCCTACAAGACTCTGCAAATGTTCTAAAAGGTTCTAGCATACTTTCAAGATGTCTGTGATTTCTTCTTTGCTCTTACCTCACTATTCCTCATATTATAGTCAGTAAATATACATCTCAACTCCCTCTCATCTGTAACCTCCTTAAGAGCCAGGTCCATGTCCTATCAATGATCCTTCCACTCCTATCATACAGCCCTGTATACAGTAAGCACTTAATAAAAGCTTATTGAATTGTCCAGCATTGCCCTCAGGGCAGAGTTCTGGGATGTACATGCAGCAGGCTCTCAGTTAAGATGTCCTATCTAAAAAGAGGAAGCTGTAGTATACTGGGAAAAGTCCCAGATCTGGAGGCAGAGGTCCTGTGTTTGAATCCCAACTCTGCAGATTTCTACCTATGGGACCCTGGACAAGTCATCCTCCTTCTCTGACCTTAAGTTTCATCTTCTGTAAAATGGAAGAGAGTGTCTGAATTATATCATTAGTTTCCAACCTTTGTGACCCCAGGAAAATCCCATTCCATCTCTCTGCCTCAGCTCCATCCTCTAATGAAAAGAAAAGGTTGGGCTAACTCAATGGTTCATAGGCACATAGAGCTAGGAAAGATCTGGAGGCCTCCTAGTCCAACCCTTTCATTTTATAGATGAGGGAACTGAGGCCCAGGGTGGGCCCGTGATTTCTTCCGGGTCTCACAGGTAGAGGGCCTCACAAGGAATTAGAACCCAGGTACCTCAGCCTGCAGACTGCCTGCTTCTAGTGGGATGTGGGGTGATTCCAAATCCTACGTGCACCAAGCCTTGGCGTTCTGCAGAATGAATAAATAATATGGCTCCAAACATATGTCAATTACTATTTTTCAAATGTCTGCAGATGCTGTTTTGATTAATAAAATACAAATTCATTTAAAAGCATGACTGGATTCACAGCAGCTTGTTGCTACCATGTATTTTTCTCAATCAAAGTACATTAATGGTAGAGCTACCATCTTGCGCTGGGAGGAGACCCCATGAAATATTTTTAGGAATGGTGACAGATAAGGATCATGGGATGACAGATTTAGAAATAGAAGGACCTTACAGGCCATCTGCTCCATGTACCCCCTCCCCCGCCTCATTTTATAGATAAGAAACTAAGAAGACCCAGTGAGGTTGTGACTCAGTGAAGTCCACGCAGCCAGTCAGTGAGAGAGGCGAGATTCAAACCCAGGTCCTTTGATACGAAAGTCAGTGTTTTTTCCACTACCCCAGTACACTGGGTGAGCCCTTTGCAGTGAATTTATGAGAGAGGAAGGATACAAGTCACCCAGGATGAGCAGCTACAGATGACTTCTAATCTCTCTCATTAAAGGGAACAACTAATTCAATGAGACCAAAAATCCACTGGAGGGTTGAAATAATAACAATAGTTATGACAAGACCTGTGAACCCCACTGAGCCAGGGAGTTCCCAAGTGAGGAAACTCCCTTCACTAATGCAGATCAGCACCTCCTTTGCAACTCAGAGCACTGAGAGGTAGTGACCTGCTCAGTATGCATCAAAGGTGAGATCTGAACCCAGATCCTCCTACCTCCAAAGCCTGCTTTCTATCCAGTACGCCATGACACTGTTTAACAGCAACAACATTTAGATAGGGTCTGATACTTTGCAAAGTGTAAAGCAGGTCATCAGACTTAGAAAAATTGGAAACCAGACAATCAGAAAGCACTAATTAAGTACCCACTATGTGCCAGGCACTGTGCTAAGTGATAGAAATAATGAAGAAGGAAGGGAGGAAGGAAGGGAGGGAGGGAGGAAGGAAGGAAAGAAGG
>JAQQSV010021689.1:0-10737 GCA_028646515.1 Pseudochirops corinnae | reverse complement strand
TGGCCACAATATAAAGCACTTCCTTTTCTACTTTGATATTTTATTCAAAAAATAAGAAAATATTCTATGTAAAAGCAGCATGGGTCATAGGTTATTTTCATTATCTGAAAATAAAGAATTCATTGAAATGCCCTAACCTCAAACCTTACCATCAATCACTCTATACCAAATAGAGCATCACAGTGGAACTAGTGACTATTTGGTTATTTCAACTTTCATTAAAATAGCAATCATAGAAATAAATTGTTTCAATTAATTTAATAATTGACCTCCTAGAGCTCTCTACATCACCTATCATATCATCTGCAAAAAAACAATATATTTTTCCTCTTTGCTTGTTCTCTAAGCTTCCGTCAATTCACTCACATAAGCCCTCCATGTCTGGAATAGAATCCCTCAATATCTTGGCTCTTGAAATCTTTACCTTCCTTCAAGGAAATCTCTTCCCTAAAGCCCTCTTGAATCCTTCTGGCTAGAAATGATCTGATCCTTCCTTTCTGAATTTCTTGTGCCTCTTTATGTATCTTCTCTTATGTTCTTTTCATATTCTAACTTATCTCCCTATTAGAATATTAGCATTTTGAAGTCAAGGCTGTCTTTTTTTTTTTCATCTTTGTATCTCCAGAGCTTAGTACAGTGCCTCAAACATAGGAAATGCTTCCTAAATGCCTACTGAATTTAGGAAATTTTAAAGTAAAACTCATTTTAATTTTAGTTTTTCATTTAACTCAATTTTTCAAGCATATACTGCGTAGTGAGGAATGGGTAAAAAGTATAAGGATATTGGTTATTGATAATTAGTGAGGAGGGGTGTGTCCCAAACATGCAGAAACCATGGCTTTTCTGAAATATCTCTCATATGTGCCTTCTTCTCCCTTCTGACATTGCCGCCATCTCCAGGCAGCCCCTACCACCATAAGCCTGTACAATTGCAGTAGCCTTCTGATTTATCTCCTTATCTCAAATATGTTCTCATTTCAGCTGTGAAAATGATCTTCTTAAAGCACAGAGTTATGTAAGCTCTTCATCCCCACACACATACACTCAGTCAATAATCTCCAATGGCTCCCTATTACCTCCAGAATGCAACATAAAGTTCTCTATTTGGTTTCAAAGTCCTTCACAACCTGGCCCGTTCCTCCCTTTCTAGTCTTGTTGTGCCTTATCCTCACTGTTCAGCAATCCAATTACATTGTCTTTCTTTTCTATTCCTCATATAGGACACTACCTATCCTGCCGCTGGGTATTTTCCTCGGCTGCCCTCCATGCTTGGAATACTGTCCCTCCTCACTTTCCTGGCATCTTCCAAGTCCCAGCTAAAATTCCACCTTCTTCAAGAAACCTTTTCTGATCCCCCTTAATTCTAGTGCTTCCCTCCATTGATTATTTCTGCCTCCATTCCCAATCAGGCTGTGAACACCTTAAGAGCCAGGACAACTTTCTGTTTTTCTTTGTATTTCCTTCACACAGTGCCTGGCACATAATAGGTGCTTAGTAAATGCTTGCAGACTGACTGAGCTGAGCAAACAGCTCAGAAAACTTTCTCCTTGAAAACATAGCATCCCATTCAATAGGCTATCCAAATTTCCAGCTGCTAGTGGGCAGAACCATTAAAAATATTTAAATGTGTAAAAATTTCAGCCTTATGATGGAATTGGCATATATTATTTTAACATCTGAAGGCAAGTATTATTACATTCAGACAGGTTGTTGAAGGAGATACTCCTTCTGATCCCACCCCCAATCACTACTAATGACACATGGCATCCTGCCAGGTTCTGCATAAAAGGGTCGGACAGACAGTTCCAATGTTATTTGGAATTCAGGAAAAGAGAAATAAGCAGATATGAGGACTAAAATTAAAATAAATACAAAGTGTGACTGAAGCAACCCCCTGCAAAAATGCAATGTCCGAAGTGGCTCTGACAGGTCAGGCACTGCGCTAAGCACTGGGATGGAATTCCATCAAAACTTTGTCTTCCCTTAGGGCCTTTTTGGGCTTTCTTGGCACAAGGCCATTTGGGAAGGACAAAGAGACATGTGCTTTGTTAGGGAACTATACCCAGAGGGCTGGAAAGCTTTGGTTGAGTTGCTATTGAACTCACCAGAAAGTAGAGAGAAAACCCAAAAGGGTTTAAGTAAGTTGCTGCCTCTAGTCTGCCTATGAATAAAAGCACCATAAAGAGAGCCCACTGTTGTGCCCACCAGGAAAAGATCATCCAGAGAGCTGCTGCCAGGTGTCCTAGGAGCCAGGCCCAAAGGGAACAAGTAACTTGTGGCCACAAAGAGTCCAAAGTGAATCTTCAATTCTAGCCAAACCCCACCGAGGACTTTCCCTCTATGTAAAGTTTCTGTACATTATACCCCTTCTACTCCTTTGATCCATTTAGTCTAGGATAATCTTCAAGGATGGTCATAATGACCTTGTCCATCATTTTAGGGTTATCTACTTATCAAATGAGGACCTGAGTTCCTTTATCATCAACAAATGGTACCCTTTACTCCTCTTAGCCTGATTTAGTATCACATCTTGGTCATGCTTAATCTCCTTGACTAAGGATCACAAGGGGGATAGTGACCCCTATATAATTACCCCATACAGCCAAGTTTCTGGCACCACTCTTCCTCTGAGGATGATGTAGATTATTATCACTTATTAATATCATTTGAACCCATGTGGCCAGAAAGTTGTCTAAACCAAAAAGCTAATCGTAGAGATAAGACTGACCTCAGAGATACTCAAGGAAAGTCAGTTAATAATAAGGAACCCTGATTTTGGGCCCACGTACCCATATCTTGGGGGGTTTTGTTTTTGGGGTTTTTTTTTGCTTTTTAGAGGGGGGAAGGCAGGGCAATTGGGGTTAAGTGACTTGCCCAAGGTCACACAGCTAGCAAGTGTTAAGTGTCTGAGGCTGGATCTGAACTCAGGTCCTCCTGACTCCAGGACCGGTGCTCTATTCACTGCACCACCCAGCCGCCCCCCATATCTTGTTTTAAGGCTACCAAAGCCTGTGTTTTGGGTTTCCCTTATGTTTCGGCTGTCCAAATTTTATTGAAAATTTACATTTGTTGATATCCATCTTAATCTACCTTACTTTCAAATTGTCCTCTCAACAAAACTGCTTTACTGCACAGATGTGGTTCCTGTGCAGGTACCCTTACTTAAATCCTATATAATGTAAACCTTCTACAGTCTGGATGCGAGGGAGCCGTCCTTTCTCTCTAGAGCTCTCTGTCTCTCCCTCTCCCTCTCTCTGTCCCTCTCACACGGCCTAACGAATTTCTTTCTAAAACTATTTCACATTTTGAAGTGTGTTCTTGAGAATGATTATGACCTGTCCCAGTGGCTTCCTTTACCCTATCCAAGCTATTTCTAGTCATGAGTACATACTGAATATATCTGCTTGTTTTCTCTGCTTTCTGCTTCTACTACTTTTTGCTGCTTCCTAAGTAGCTCCTAGGAGTTCCCCTTGCCCAACTTATGGCACTGTGTTGGGACACTAGCTTATACATCTTGGACAAGGGATCTGAAGACTCCCAGGAGCTGTCCGATACCTCCCAAGAGTCCTCTGAGGGTACCTGGAGGGTAAGTAGGCTGGGAGCATGGACCCCATCTCCCAAGAGGAGAAACTCCTTGTTTCTCTACCCTTCCCCATCTGGGACCTGGGGCTCGCCCTAAACCTTACTCCAAACCTTGCCCCAACTTCTGTTAGCTCCCCTTCCTTCTGACCTCATAAGCAGAGCTGCAGGCTGTATTTGATTCTCACTTTGGAGAAGTGAGAACAATTATTAGGGCTGGGCCTGTCCCTCGTATTGAGAAGATCTTACCTCTTCAAGTCAGTCATAAGATATATTACTTCTTTTTCTAAGAACTACTGTTATGGCTAACGCTGAGGAAATAGCAAAAACGTAACAAGCGATCAAGGAATAATCAAAAGAACAGAAAGCTTCTTAACAAGACTGAGCATAGCTCATAACCATTCCCCTAGATGTTCCATTTCTAGGCATATGCCCCAAAGAAGTCCTTGACAAAAAAGAAAAATCTATACATATAGCAGCACTTTTTGTGGTAGCAAAGAAGTGTAGACAAAGCCAGTGCCCTTATGGCTAAAATATTATAGTACGTATATTTAATGGAATGTTTCAGTGCTATGAAAAAAGGCTAATGTGATTAGTACAGAGTCTTAAACAAATGCATACAAAGTGAAATAAGTTGAGGCAGGAAAACAAGTCACAACTATGGCGGTATAAGAAACAGAAAATATCAGTAAAATTTTAAAATAATAATTTTCCTTCAAAAATAAGAAAATTAGAAAGAAACAGGATCCTACAACACCCAGACTGAGATTTTGCAGGTTGTGTGGCCCTGTTTAAGATTCTCACTTGTGACTCCTCAGAGTTTCCCCCAAAATGACTTGTCTCAGCTAAGCTGAGGCAAGCAGCCAGATATCAGTTCATCAGCACCAGAGATATCTGATGATCACTAGCCTTTATAGGATAATGTTCATTGTTTCCAGTAGGGAAAGCAGCTGGCAAGAAGACTCCTCAGCTGCATTGCCTACGTGGTTCCTGCCTGTATATTGGTCCTCTCTGTCTGAGATAGCTAATCTTTACTATTTGCCATTGTGTGATGGGTAGGGCTCCTATTAAACACATGTGGATTTATTTCCTTCTTTATTGGCACCTAAATTCTGGATATGTGTAATTTGAGCTGATGACACAAGTAATACCTACCCTATCTGTCCTTGACAACCCAACTCAAATGCCATCTCCTCTCTGACTCCTTCCCTGATCCCATCTGTCAGTAATGACCTTAGACTGCAGATAGCACTTTCTTTTGCTTTGCTTCTCTCTAATATAATACTGTATGGTAGCTGAGAGAGAGGCTGGCCTTAGAATCAGAAGGCCGGGGTTTATAGTCCAACTTCTGATGCATATGTGACCCTGTGTGACAAATCACTTAACCTCTCAGTGGCCAGAGCCACTAAGCTAATAAATTTAAGCTCCTTGAAGGTAGGGGTTGTCTTTCTTTCTGCTTGTATATGTATTATTAATACTTAGCACAGTGACTGGTCTATAATAAACACTAAATGCTTATTGACTTGACTCATTGACTTATTCTCCTAATAGACTATAAGTGTGTCAAAGGCAAGGACTATGTCTTATTTAAACTTTATATCTCTCAATATCCAGTATAGTCCCTTAATAAGTACGTGTGCACTGAATTAGAAAAGTCATTGGGGGACCCAATGTCCTGACTCTCTATTTAATGATTTGAGCTAAGCTTAAATATACCTAAAGAGTCATAAATGCCAGAACAAAAGCATAATATTTGGTACCTTATGCAGTGTCTAATCCAATCCCCTCATTTTTCTTTGGGAAATGAGGCCCAAAGAAGTTTAGTTACTTGCTAGAGGTCAAACAGGTGGTAAGTAGCAGGGTTAGGATTCAAATATAGATTCCCTGACTCCAAATGCAGAATTCTCCCCCCCCATTATACCATTGTTTTTCCAGCACATCATCTCACTGTTTGATGGAAAGAAATAGGTCATTGAGATGAAAATGTGACCTTTTTCTCCACTGGATAAGATCAAATGCTGTGATCTTCTATTTGCATGACAGACGTCATACTGAGAAATGATTAACAGCTACCAGTCACACAGCACAGACTGCCCTTAAGACGTTTATATAACTTACTACAAAGAAATTAAGGAGGAAATAATACTGGTAGAAAGAGGATTTCACCTGCTTTCCATAAGAAGTTTACATTCATTCAAACCACTGTAACATAACAAGACAACAGAGTAACATAAAAGCAATGATAAAAATCAATACACTTCTGGGATGGAGTCAATTACAAACCAGTGTGTTGTTGAAACTCAAAATGCCAACTGAAATACCCAGTAAATGGGTGATATCCCATAGACACATGGTGCTATCCCACTGCTCAAGAAATTAATAAGACTACAGTCCTTACCATGCAATTAGTCTGAGCAGCCATGCAAGCAAATTGCTGCCTACAGACCTACTTAATCACCTAACACAAACACAGACGAGGTGTTCCCAGAGGAGTCTAGAACAGGAGGGGCATGGCCTGGGGTAGCTGCTTTGAAAGGATGGCTGGGGAAAAAATCCCAATATTTAGACCACAAGTGGCACTGCAGGCCCCTACGGACACAGTGTAACACTGTTGAATAATATTTCTGCTAGGAATGCTTGACATGCCCTTAAGTATGGTAGGTAGAAGTATGATCTGAAAAGAAACTTCTGTCCTTTGTTTAGTTTCATTGCATCTAGCATAGACGCTTATGCTAAACAGCTCGTATGGCAGCTAGGTGGTATAATACATTGATAGAGTGCTGGATCTGGAGTCACAAGACCAGAGTTCAAATCCAGCTACCAATACTTACTAGCTGTGTAAATTTAGGAAAGTCACATAGTAGGTACTTAATAAATGCTTGTTTCATTCTTTCCCCTTTTGACTTAGTAAAATGTCTTTGAGAATTTCTGCAGCCAAAATTTAAAAAAAAAAATCACCTTGTACCCAACCTGATGATGGCATATCCTCAGATAACAGGAAGATGGATAACTTCTCCTCTTGAGATTCTAGCGGAACTGGGCAAGGAAAGATTCTAGTATTATTGCTCATGAGCCCACTCCAGCGTGCTTCCAGATTTATTTTTTATTGTTATGAATTAGCCAGAGTTAATTGGTATTTAGCTAAGGCCATTACTAAGACAATGTTGGTACAAAACATTCTCCTGAAAGAGTCAGGGACAGATTCTCTCACATATACAAACATAATTTAGGGGCAAGTGAACTTTCCATCACAAATGATGGATTAAGCCATCACAAGTTTAGAAGGCAAGTGAGGCAAAGTGATTACTTAAAAGTCCTTTTCTTTTCTTTGTTATATACTCAAAAACTTTCCTTTAGGTTTAGTTTTTATGAGTTCCTTGTGGAGGACTGAAGCTGCTTTTTCATTAGGATGTCTAATTTGTCCTCAGCTCTCAAAAACAGACACTGTTAACTATTACTATTCCTGGAACACTGACCATTACCAATGGAAAATCCAAATCTTTTCAAAGTTTACAAGGTCATCTTCTGGTCAAGAAGGAGATGAAGGGGAAGGAGACAGAGAGTCTCTCCTCCTCCCACACCCCAATCATGATTCCCTCTCAAGACCTGACTGTAGCTGTTTCACCATTAGGCTGACCTGCTATTAGAATACTAGTATCTGAACTGGCTTGCTGGCTTACTGAAACCCCACAGGGAGTGACTGATTCTCTTCAACCAGTCCCAATTCACTTCCTGTGTAGCATTGTCTCATTTAATCCAAAGTTCCCAGGAACTTCACTCCTAAATTGATTAAAGATTTTTTTTGTACCTCATTTATGCCTTTGATTCCATTGAGGTATCTAGGAATTGTTGATACCTAGGTTACACATTTGATAGATAGTTTCAATGAGAAATCTGGGCCTAGAGTATTTAATCAGGGCAAAGTGAACCCCCCTACACACACACACACACACACACACACACACACACACTTATACAAAGAAAGATATTCCTGTCCACAAGGAACTTATATTCTAATAGGAGAAAATTCTTATATATATATATATATTTAGATAGATATACATACATACATATATATACATATATATGTATGTGTGTGTATACACAATACATACAGAAGTAAAGGTAAGGTAACCTTAGAGCAGTGGTTCTCAACCTGTGGGTTATGTTCAATTTGTAACAACGAAAACACATCCTGCACATCAGATATTTACATCATGATTCATAACAGTAGCAAAATTACAGTTATGAAGTAGCAACAAAAATAATTTTATGACTGGGGGTCACCACAACATGAGGAACTGTATTAAAGGGTCGTGGCATTAGGAAGGTTGAGAACCACTGCCTTAGAGAGAGAGAAATTAGCAGCTAGGGGATCCAGGAAAGGCCTCTGCTGGAACTGGTGCTTGACATGAGCCTTAAAGAAAGTCTAGGATGCTATCAGGTAGAACTAAGGAGAAAGAGCATTTCAGTGCTGTGGAACAGCCAGTGTAGAGACTTAAGACTTTAGTGTCTTATGTTAGAAACAATGAGTAGACTATAGAATACATGGAGGAGAGGGATGTAATAAGACTGGAAAGATAAGAAGGGACCAGATTGTGAAGAGCTTTAAATGCCAAACAGTAGAGTTTATATTTGGTCTTAGAGGTAATGTGAAGCCATTACAGTTTATTGAGTGAACCCTAGGGTCACCTCAACACCACAATGAAGCATCGAAGTAGAATGACAGAGTAAGAACTCAATAAGTAGTTGTTGATCTGATTTAATTAGAGGGCAGAGAAAAAAAGTCACAGGGTACTAGATTAATTGACATGGAAATAAAACAAAGAGAAATACAGAAAAGTTTTCCCCAGATTAGGCTAATCAGGAGATACACACACACACACACACACACACACACACACACACAAAATAGAAACTTAAATACCCTTAGAGATGATCTAGTCCAACCTCCTCATTTTAGAAATAAGAAAACAGGTCAAAGAGATGTAGTTATTTGTCCCAATGTCACACAGTCAGTAAATATCAAAGCCAAAACTCATTGAAAAGTCTTCATACGCTGTGTCCTTTCCAATAAACAACACTATTAGGCAAACTTGAATTAATTTAAGCATTACTTAATTAGACAATTTTTAAAAGGCCTCCTCACTGTTCCATGAACAAGATACTATACTGCTTGGCTCCAGGCATTTTTCTCTGTCTCCCCCCACCTAGAATGGTTTCGTTCCTCATCTGTACCTACGAGTTTCCTTTAAGTTCAAACTAAAATCCTATCCTTCACAGGAAGTCCTTCCTAACCCCTCTTAAAGGTAGTGCCTTCCCACTCTTATTTGCTTCCTATTTATCCTAAATGTAGCTTCTTTGTACATCTTTGTTTGTTTCTTGTCTTCCCCAATAGATTGGGGGCTTTATAAAGGTAAGGCTTTTTGCTTCTTTTGTATCCCCAGAATTTAGCATAATGCCTAGCACATGGAATTCATTAAATAAATATTTATTGATTCACTTAATGATTTAGTGTTTGAAATTCACATTCTAATTCAGCTAGGTCCAAGCTGATGTCTTCATAGACCTTTAATAAATAAAAAATACTCATTTGTAATTATCATCATTTGCCCACAAGATATTGAACACATTAAACTATTCTTTTGAATAAGTTAATTTCTCTGAAATTCTTTTTACTGTTAATATCCTTAGCTAATCCAATGTTCATCCACAACGCAGTGATGATACATTTTAGCAAAGCCCAGATCAAATCTTATCAGAAATTCCAAAACAAAGGAGTTTAACTGAATGTATTTCTAGCACATCTGTATTCTACAGGTTTAATTTGCTGCTTTAAAAATGAAGGTCTAAATCTAGATATTGATTTTGTATGTGATATCAAACCCATAGAAGAGGCAGTATGGTGGCAGTGCCATGAACATACTCCTGGACTTCAAGTCAAGAAGACCTAGGCTCAAATGCCCTCCGATAATGATTAGCTGTGCAGTTCTGGACAAGTTACTTAACCTTAAGCAATTCAAGCAATTTCCTTTATCTTTATTTCAATATAACTCATATAGTCAATGGGTTGATATCTGCATTCCCCTCACTGATAAACTCCCTATCGATCATTAAGGGATTAGATATTTTTTCCTTGATATGTTCTTTTACCATTACCTTTCTCAATTTCTTCCATAAAAAACCTATAGGAGCCCATCTAGAAATCCCTCTCCAGGTTAGGGGTGCCATTTTTGTGTCAATGTACCACTTTGGTAAAGTCCAAAGATTCTGCATTTGGAAAATGTTTTAAATACTTAAAATATAAGATACAGGATTATAAAAGAAACTGATTATATTAGAATAAAAATATATTTTCCTTAAACAAGTTCATGTACCTTCTCCATTCCCAAATTCTATCCATGAACCTGAGATTAAAAACCTCTTCATTAGGTCTTAACACTTAAACAAACTGGCTCTTAAAGAAGGGGAATCTGAGGACATATTTTTACCTTTTTAAAATTAAAACTGCTTATTCAAGTGTTTGGAGACTATAATAAGTGACATAAAAGCAGAGTGAGACAGATGCAAACTCAATCCATATTATGCACTGCCTTGCACAGGTTCCAGTGAAGCAGTCATTGGTTTGATTATTATGAGTTAACAGGACCATTACTCTGGATATTTGCCATGTGTCTCCTCTAGGACTACAACATTTAAAGGGGAACACATAAAATTAATCGTAGCTAAGAAACTCTTTACAAGTGGAGTAATTTTCAGAGGATTTATCAGACAATTTCTAATCAAGTTCATTGAATTAGGTATTTAGAGCTGGAAAGGGCCTTAGAGGTCATTTAGTCCAGAGCCATCATTTTATTGATGAGGAATAATAAAAATAGCAATAACAGCTCTCTCATCTATACAAAATCTTTATGGGAGTTATTTACATATGAATCAAAGGTATCCTTGATGAGGGCATTAGTAGGGAACAAGCAGTCATTTTTTTTTTAATGACTTGTTTATTTACTTTTAGTTTACAAGATTCAGTTCCACAATCACTCGAGTTTCAGATTTTCTCCCCTCCCTTCCCCCCACCCCCATGGTGGTGTGCAATCATGTATAGGATCTGCAAATACTTTCACATTGTACAATAGTTTGGTTATATAGAAGGGTTGTAAC
>JAQQSV010021688.1:0-10738 GCA_028646515.1 Pseudochirops corinnae | reverse complement strand
GTTTTTCTGTTTGTTTGTAACTTCTGTTTGTATTCTCTGAAGTTCAGGGGGCTGACTTTTCCTCCTGAACTAGGTAAATGATATGTTTGATTAAAGTAAGCTTGTTAACCCATTTTGAGTTGCTTTCCTTTAGAAAAGCAGATCTAAGAACCTGTGCTAGTAGCCGCCCTAGGTATGCTAGGGTGCTTGCTGTTACAAGAAGACACTAGAAGTAAAAGAATAGGGAAAGATTTCCTATGGAAGATGTAATTTTATCTACAATTTCAAGCAAGCCAGGAAAGAAAAGAGCCAGAAATGTGGAAGGAGGCAATTTCATTCATGGAGGTGGGGGAAGAGAGTCAGTGAAACGTACCTAGAGTCAAGAGGTGGAGGTGGAGGCAATAGTAAGGAGGTCGGTATCACTGGATGGTGGAATATGTGGAGGAGGATAAGGTATATGAAGACTAAAAAGTTGGAGGAGGCAGCTTATGAAGGGTTTTGAATGGCAAAATGGAAATTTTATATTTGATCCTAGAGATGAAAAGGAACCACTGGAATTTATCAAGTAGTAAAACCACATGGTTGGATCTGCACTTTAGGAAAATAACTTTGGCAGCTAAGGACAGAATGCAGTCTAGTTAAAAGAGATTTGTGGCAGACAAACCAACAAGAGACTATTGTAATAGTCAAGGTGTTAGGAGATGAGTGTCTGCACCAATATGGTGGTTGCATGAAAGAAGAAAAGGGAATATATTCAAGAAATAATGTAAAAGTATGATCGACAGTCATTGGCAATAGATTGGAAAGGGAGGATAAGGGTACGGAGTCAAGGATGATGCATAGACTGTGAACCTGGGGAACTGGGATGGTGATGGTCTCTACAGAGTAATAGAGAAATTTAGAAAAGAGAAGGGTTTTAGGGGAAAGATAATGAGTTCAGTTTTGGACAAGATGAAATATGAGATATCTATAGAACATCCAGTTGGATATATTTAATAGGCATTTGGTCATGCAAGACTGAAGGCCATCAGAAAAGTTAGGGCTGGATAACTAGATTTAAAAATCATCAGCATTGAAATAGTTAATTGAATCCATGCGGGCTGATGAGATCACCAAGTATTATAAAGGAAGAAGAGGGCCCAGAACTACTAGAGACAATATTAGGTAATCAACCTTTAGCAATGACCCTTCTCTTTCTGTTTTCTGCTTTAGGATGAATGCTTCAGGGCCTTTAATTAGTATAGAACTAGGGCATAAAATCTTGGTATACTTTTGTATCTCTGTGTGAAATGAATGCATATGTTTGTATGTAGTAATGAGCATTAGTTACTGATATCTTTGAACCTTACAAAAAGAGTATTACAGAGCATGGTAGTTACTCTTGTAAAAAGTATATTGAGAAGCTGAGAAAAGTAATATTTTGAGAAAAAAGTCAAAAATGGTTCATCACATTTTTCATATAAAGAGTGAAGCAGAAAAAGACAAAACAGTTGAAGAACTGGAAATTTAAATTGAAAATAAATAAGAAAAATGATGATCATCATCATCATCATAAAAGAATGTAATCATCAAAACTAGATATCTTTCGATTTTGGGACATGGCTTAATATGGTATAAATAAGTGAAAGATCATTTCTTCAAAACTTTTTATTTTGTTTATTTATTACTTAATTTATTTAATTTTATTATTAAATTTAATTTAATTTTAAAAATATTTCCAATGAATTTCCAATGAATAGATATTCTTTGTCTCTCTGTCTCTGTCTCTCTCTGTCTCTGTCTCTTTCTGTCTCTGTCTCTCTCTCTCTATCTTTCTCTGTTTCTCTCTCCCTCTCCCTCCATCTCTTCCTCTCCCTCTCCCTTTCTCCTCCCTTCCCTAGAAGGAAAGTACTTGAAATTTAATACGCTAATTCCAGCCAATATTTTCCTCCCCATTCATGGCTATCTTGACTACTTGTTTTAAAAAAAGATAACAAAAATTATTAAGCACATAATACAAAGAAAAGTATAAATATGGGAAACAGAAAACAATCAAGCAAACAAAAAGATAATGAAGAAGATGAACTATACACAAACAAGATGCATCCAAGGTAAATTGGAACTAATTTCAGAAGGAAGACATTAGCATCGAAGGGGACCAGGAATGGTTTCTTGCTGAAGGTGAAAGTGAAATTTTTTAGAAGTCAGTGAAGCAAGAAAGGGAAGGAGAGGAGGTAGAGTTCTTTTCAGGCATGGTAGACAGCCAATACAAAACATAGAATCAGGAGATCCAATATTGTAGGTGAGAATCCCCAAGGAAGCCAGTGTTGCAGAATTGTAAAGCATATGAACAGAACTGAGGCATGGAGGGGAGCTTTTAAGTCAAGTTATGAAGGGCTTTGAAAGGCAATCAGAAGATTTTATATTCATTCTGGAAAGAATAAGAAGCCACTGGGATTTACTGAATAAAGACGTGACAAATTTGTACACGTGCTTTAGGAGGTTCAATGATAGCTCAGTAAAGGATGACCTGGAGAGACTCGAGGCAAGAGACCATCAGAAGGCTATTGGGATACTCCAGCTGTGATATGATGATAGACTGCACCAGGGTGAGTCAAGGGAATAGAATAGATTTGAGAGATATAGAGATGGCAACATTGGATATGTCAGTTGAAGAAAAGTGAGTTGAATATGACACTGAAGCTGTGAACACACATAACTGAAAGGGTTTCATCATCAAAAGAAATAGGGACAAACTGAAGATTGTTCAGCTCAGCAGAAAGCTGTTTTGTGATGATTGCAGGGCATCCAGAAGCAGATGTGCAATAGGAAGTTAGAGATTTTAGAGTGAAGTTCAGGCAAGAGATGGGGATTGAGAATACCTATTTTATCTTAGGGTCACAGGAATTGTCTTTATAATTAAGCCCATGAAAACTGATGAGGTCAGCAAGAGCAAGAATATAGAGAGAAGATGGAAAGGGAGAAGGTCTTAAGGTATGTCCAGAGCTAGGGGGTAAGATAGAGATCACAAATTATCAAAGAAGACTGAGAAGGAATATACAGATGAGCAGAATGTGAATCAAGTGAGAGTAGAGTCTTGAAAAGCAGAGGAGTCTCCAGGGGATAAGTGAGGTCATCCAGGCCAAATGATGATGAAAAAAATGATAAGGATGAGGTTTAAGGGGAAAAAAGGGCCATAAAATTTTACAATGAAGTGGTCATTGGTCATTTTGGAGAAAGGAATTTTAATTGAGCATTTAGAAGCTAGAATAGAAAAGGATTGAGGAGAGAGGGAGAGTAGAGGATACAGACACATGAAATAAAATTTTTCTAAAAGTTTGGTTATGGAAGCAAGGTGACATGTATTAACTTGAGATTGCAGAGTATAAGAAAAGTTCGTTATTGTTGTTGTAATTGTTGTTTTAGCCTGCCATATCACACCATTCCCTATGTAACTGAAACCTCTGGATCTTCTCTTTCTTTCTTTCAAAAAAAATACAAAATCAAACTTCTATCTAACCATACACTCTGTTACCTTGCATCTATGGTCAAGTTGATTGTTTAAATCAAGGTATAAGACATTACATTTATCCATATGAAATTTCATCTGCCCCAATTTATTCCAAATATGTTAGTCTGTCAAAATCAATTTTGATCCTGTCTCTGCAATCCAGTGAGTTATCTGCTGGTGGAAATGAAATGAAGCACTTGATGGTAGACAGTATTAACATTAAATTTAGGTTGGAAGGTTAATGGGAGTTAGATTAATACACTAGAAATAGATATATTCACATGTTTTTATATAGATATATCCCATATGTATATACATGTGTGAATGTCTATGTACATATATAATACATCATATACGTATAGATATACACATATAGACATATATAGTTCAAATGCTCAGCTCTCTCTAGAACAGAGATTGATCAGTAGACAATACATGATTGTTGATTTCTGATACCGACTTTAACGTTATTTCATTTGTAACTTCATCTGACTTGACAATAGTCTCCTTGGGCAAAAGATCTTCACATGAGGTCTTTAGGGAGGAAGCATATGTAGTCCTTGGTCTACAAACAACCAATCAATCAATCGACAAATATTTATAAATCATCTACAATTTTCCTGGCACCATTTTAGGTGCTGGGAATATAAAGGCAAAAACAAAACACTACTTGCCCTCAAAAACCATTTTAATAAGGAAGACAATATAAATATATACAAATCTACAAGAAGCAAATACTAGCAACAAGAAAATCACATAGTATTCTAAGATTCCCAAAAATAAAATGAAATAAAAGTTTGCCTACGTTACATTGGTAACAATATAATTTCAGGTGGTTTGGGCACACACCAAAACCCCATTACAAACACACACACACACACACACACACACAATTAGTGATCTTGCAATCACAATTTTAAAGATATGGAAACAAAGTTAAGGCTTCATGTACCGACTTGCCATTGAAAATACAGCTGATTAGTATTTGAGGTAGGATTAAAACTCAAGTATTTTTGTTTTGAAGTTAGGGTTGCTACCCATTAGACCACATAATCTTGTATAAATATGAAGTGATGCAAGGTAACCTTGGAAGGGAAAGCACTAAGACCTATGGGAAGGGGGTCATGAAAGAACTCCTGTAGAAGGCTATAATTGAGCTAATTATTAAAGCAAACCCAGGCCAAGAAACAGAGGTGTAGAGGAACAAAATTCTAGGCCTCATGTCAGCTAGTATAAAGATATGAATATGACAGATTGAGAGTTGTGTGTGTCGAATAGAAAGACCAGTATAACTGGACTGTTAAGTTGCAGAGACATTCATGTTGCATAGTGCTCTAAATGCCACATAGAATAGTTTATAATTGTTAGAATGTAATGAGATGTTCTTGTATGCATCTAAAACTGACAAAGCTCATTATCTTCTCCTAAACCCTAATTTTTTTCTGTTTCTCTATCACTGTTGAGGGTACTATCTTCCTCCCATTTATCCAGGCTCACCAAAGTAGGTGTCATCCTCAACTGCTCACTTCCATTGATTTCATATATACATTCTGCTCCCTTGTCTTGTTATTTCTAGTGTCACACTATTCCTCATATCTAACACCTTTTCACTCTCAAATGGCACTACCTTAATGCAGACCTTCATCATTTCACATCTAGAATAATAATAGCCTTCTGCTTGGTCTTCAGGCCTCAATTCTCACCCTACTTCAAAGTGTCCTCATTTCAGTAGCAAAAATAATTTTCCTATTGAGAAAGTCTGATCCTGTAACTCTCCTAAACTAATTCAATAAATTCCAGTGGCTACCTATTACTTCCAACATCCTTTATGAAATCTTTGCTTGATATCTAAAGCACTTCAAAACCTATCTGCTTCCAATGTTTCTAGTCTTCTTATTCTTTACTCCACTGCATGTACTAACCTTCTTGGAGTTCCTTTAGTAAACTCCTCCATCTCCTGATTCTGTGATTATGAAGTAGCTGTCTCCAATACCTGGAATACTTTCCCTTTATGCCATCCCATCCTGGCTCCCCTTTCTTTCCTTAATGCTTAGCTCAAATTCCACTTTTATCATAAAGAACTACCTGTCACTTATGCTGAAAATACTTTATACACACGTATACAATATGTACATATGCATATTATGGATTAGTATAGTTAATCATTGGCATGTGTTCTTCCTCCATAAGGAGAGCTCCTGGAGGGCACTGACTTCCCCCCCTCCCCTTTCTTTTCAACTCTAGTGCTTAGGACAGTGCCTGGAGCATAGTCATCACTTAATGAATGTTGGCTAATTGACTAACATACTGACAGATGTAAAGCAATCTTCATATACAAATACCAATTAATGCCCTTGCAACTTTATACCACTTTAGCCCTAACCTATGAGAACCATAATGAAAAGACTTTTAGATTTTAGAGAACCTGTATTCATAAGAAGTAAACAGTAGAATTAAAGGTAGATTGCTAGGCAGGAATATACTTTGTAAATAAGACTCCCATTCCTTAAAAATCATCCACTATAATATCTTTACATTATTATCATCTCTTTTTATGTTTCCTTGATTTCCAACAATTAGTACCTCTATCTTATTTATAATTAGCTTTTTTTAGGATTTAAAAATATTAGAGAGAGTGCAATGTCACCTGTGGGGCAACAAATTCAATTACCTTATTTTCTTTTTTACATCTTACACTAAAAAGATTCTGTGATGCATATCCAGAATGATTTCACATGCTTTTAACCAGGAAGACCTGGGGAAGAATCTTACTTTTTTCACTTAATGGCTGTGTGACCCTGGACAACTCATGAAGTTAGAGTTGTACCATGGAAAGAAGATGTCTTCTTTTGTCAGAATATTGGAATTTCTGCCTCTTGAGAAAGTTCAAGTTTTTTGTAAACAATAACTACAATAATCTTTGTATCCATAACCCCCAGTACAGTGCCGCATTGGAGGGTCTTAATGCTTCTTGATTGATTGTGATTGATGTTTACTGTCTATGTATCTTTAGGCAAATCATTTATACCTCCTGGGGCTCAGTTTTCTCCTCTGTGATTAAAGGAGATTGAACAATAGGTCTCCTGAGACCCCTTCTATCTCTAAACCAATAATGATAAGATCTAGTCCATTTACCAGAGTAAGCTTCAATGCAGTACCTATAGTTCAGTAATTATACAATAATAGGAATTCCACATACTAAGAAAGGTCAAAATGGCACAAAACAAAAACAAACAAATTAAAACAAACAAATGAACACATCTTTAGGTTGTGTTGGACATAAAATAAAGAAGATTTGAAATTGAATTTTGCCTCAAACACATTTTACCTCTTTCTGCCTTTTCTTTTCACTTATAAAATATATATATATTCCTCCTGATTCACAGGGTTTTGTTTAGATTCATTGAGATAACATGTAAACATTAAAGAACTTCTTAAATGCTGTGCATTATTCTTCACCAAAATTTAGCTGAATATAACTGCACTAAAAAATAGAAAGGCTGCTAGATGGCACAGAGAATAGAGCCGTAGGTCTATACAGGAAGATCTAAGTTCAAATGTGACTTCTGACACTTACAAACTGTGTGACCCTGGATAAGTCACTTAACCTTGCTTGTCTAAGTTTCTTCATTTGCAAAATGAGTTGGAGATGGAAATGGCAAATCATTCCAGTACCTTTGCCAAGAAAACCCCAAGTGGGATCACAAAATATCAGAAAACTACTGAAAAGACTGGACAACACCACCACCAGAAAGCAATGGAGTGAAGGCCTCCTGAAATTGTGGTAAATAACTCTAAAAAATATCTCATAAGCTCAGTTTTATAGATAACTAGTTTTATGCCTATGAGCCAGATTTTTAACCTCTCTAGGTCTTGGGTTCCATATCTGTAAAGTGGGCATAAAAATGCTTGTACTGTTAACTTCATAGGATTCCTGTAAAATCTTAGAGTGCTACACAAATGCAAGCATACATAAATGATTTTATTTTGAATACATTTTATTCCAATAGAGAATATTATTGGAATTAGACTGAATGAATATTATTAGATTAAAAATAAAATTTTATTCTAATAATGAATTTTATTAATATCAGAGAATGATGAATTTAGAATGGGAAGGAACCTTGCAGTCTCTCTAATTCAAAAACCTCATTTTACAGATGGAGAAACCAAGATCAAGGTAAGTTAAGTGATTTGCCCAAGGTCGCATAGGTATAGCAAGTTCTTTTTTGTTTGTGCTATGTTTCCGCAACTTCCATAGACTCTTTAGTACTCTTTTAAAAGAATAAAACACACAGAGGAAATATTTTCAATGATTTTTTTTCCCCTGACCACAGCGCCTTATTTGTTCATATTATTATAATGAATCTGACAGGCCGTCTGTCGCAATATCCTTCTAACTTTAGCGATGAGCACCATTTAACCTTCCCTTGAAGGTTTAGACTTATTGTGGACTCTAGGAATTATCTTTCCCTAGAGACTAATAGATCTATTCTATACCAGTAACTGGCATCTTGCCATAAAGTTTCAAATTCTAACTGGTTCCAGTAACTGCTAACCTTTCTTTTTGCCCTTTGGCTTGCTCCTCCTCAAGTAACCCAGTTCCTCAAGGATTCCTATCTTACTCCATTAGTCTTTCTAGGAACCTGACCCTGAATCCAGTTCCCAGTGAATGAATTATCAGCTTCCTTGTTATCTCCCCTTGCTAATAATCATTACTTCTTTGACAGGAAGATCTAAGTTCAAATGTGACTTCAGACACTTACAAACTGTGTGACCCTGGACAAGTCACTTAACCTTGCTTGCCTAAGTTTCTTCATTTGCAAAATGAGTTGGAGATGGAAATGGCAAAACATTCCAGTACCTTTGCCAAGAAAACCCCAAATGGGATCACAAAAAAACTACTGAAAAGACTGGACAACACCACCACCAGAAAGCAATGGAGTGAAGTCCTGCTCTACCACTCTTATCAACAATTTTTGAAAACATACTTATTAAAATATTATTTATGTTAAGGTATAGTGAGCTTAATTTTGTCATTTGTAAAGAATTAATAAATATATATTTTTAAAATTATTAGTTATATTTTACTAAAGAAAATATGTATAGATTTAATATTTAACCTTAATAAAGTCCCTTTGAGGTCCTTAATAATTTTAAGAATATAAAGGAGTTCTGAGATAGAAATTTTAAAAACTTCCGAGATAAAAATATTCCAATTATGTGCTTCCTATTTATATATCAAGATTGTACAATAGTACCTGACAGGATGAAACATAAAAAATGAAGAAATGAATATAACTTTATTTGACAACCACCTCATCATTAATATCCAGCAAGACATAAAAGAAGACAGTATGTTTATGAAAGGTATGAGCCAATGCCATAGATACTGTCCACAACAGTCTGCAAATAAATATACATTTATTAACCATATTCTATATGCCAGGCACTTAGATGAGGGTTGACAGTACAAAGAAAAGCAAAAGATCTTCCCTCCTCTCCACCATCTAACACTCTAATGTGAGAGATAACACATAAGCAACTATATACAAACAAGCTTTATACAGGAAACACTCTAAATCATAAATATAGAATTCAAATCAAAGACAGGTTATAAGATTATAGATTTAAAGTTGTAAAAACTTAAACACCATTGAGTCCAGCCTCCTAATTTTAAAGATGAGGAAATTATGACACAGAGAGGTTAAATGCTTTGCCTAAGCCCACATTCAGGGAAGTTAAAAAACAACCCAAAAATTTTTGCCACCACAAAGAAAGCTGCAATAAATATTTTTGTACATATGGATCTTCCTCCCACTTCTATGATCTCTTTGGGTTACAACCCCAGGAGTGGTATTATTGGGTCAAAGGGTATACAATTATTTATAGCTCTTTGAGCATAGTTCCAGATTGCTCTCCAATTGAATCAGTTCACAATTCCACCAACAATGCATTAGTGATTCAATTTGTTGTAGTATATGAATATAATGGAATAGTATTGTGCTATAAGAAATGGGAAGGAGGTGGACTTCATATTTACCTGGAGAGGCTTATACAAACTGAAGCTAATTGAGAAGAACAGAACCAGGAGAAATTTGTACACTATCACAGACACATTGTCTGTGTGACAACCAACTTTGACACACTGGATTCTTCTCAAAAACACACAATTATAAGACATCTCTAAAAGTCTTAGGGTGGAAGGAGATGTCTCTATTAAAAGAAAGATCTAGAAAGATAAGAATTTAAATGGAGACTGAAGCAACTACATGCTCTCATTCTTTTCCATGTTTGGTTTTGTTTCTTCTTTCCCATTGTTCACCTCATTGGTTACAACTCTTCTTTACAACCAGACTAATGTCCAATGTGAAAGTATTTGCAGATTCTATACTTGATTGCAAGCCCCCATGGGGGCAGGGGGTAGAGGGAGGGGAGAAAATTTGAAACTCAAGAGTTTGTGGAACTGAATCTTGTAAACTAAAAGTAGATAAACAAATCAATTAATAAAAAAATATTTCTTCACATTTTGTTGATTGCATAAAAGCTGCAGATTGGTGTGGATGCATATGGAACTTAACAACTTACGTAAATGTTTTTAAAATGACATATTCATGCATTGGAATCAAAGGCATACAGGCAAGTATGAATGAGTTGTGTGAATTTATAAAAATCACATCAGATGAGCTAAATCTTAGAATGAACTGAGTTTCGTAAAAGAAGTTAAAGATAGCTAATACATCTTTTACTTTGATTTTATATACTTTTTGGGAAAGTGAAAGATCAAAACCATGATAAGGTCGTTGTTGTAGGTGTATGGAATGATGATAACAAGGGGAATGAAGAGCTCCACAATTCTTCCTTTCCTTTTCACTGATGAAAGATTGGCTTTTACAGTAGAAAAGTCATTTTTTAAAAAATTTTATTATACTTTGCATCATTCATTTCCACAAGATTTTGAGTTACATATTTTCTCCCCCTCTTTCCCCCACCCACTTCCCCAAAACAGCCAACCCAGTGTGGCCCCCCTCCCCCAGTCTATTCTCTCCTATATCACTTTTCGGTAGGGCAGGATGGATCTCCCAACCGCAGTGCCTGTGTATCTCAAGTTCCAGTTGGATGTAGTCAATAATAATAATAATAATAATAATTGCATATATAGATAGATAGATAGATACACATTCATAACATTTGATAATGGAACTCCAGATTCCAGATTCTTTCTCCTCCTCCCTCACCACCCATCGCCACTGGAAGGACAAGCAATCA